>JXCR01146368.1:0-125852 GCA_002079205.1 Phalaenopsis hybrid cultivar
CAAGATGCTAGCTCTAAGCTCGTCGTTGTAGTGAGTTCAAGTTTTCTAATGTATCAAGTTCTGATGTCAAGTCAAATGTTTCCTAAGGTTATGGTTATTCAAAAATCCTGGGGGATGTTAAAGTTGATTAGAGCGACACCGGTTAGGATCCTACGATTCTCTTGTTTCAGAACTACTATTTTTTTTCGGATTCACTTAATCCAAATGAATTTACTAAACTTAACTTGATGAGCTCCATACTTTCATTTAAACCATGGAAAATCTCGTTAGCAACCATAGGTTACCTCCTCCAAGGGATTCCCAATCATCCGATAGAGACGTTTTAATTTAGTTGCAATTTTTTTTTATCTTGTTTGTGATTAAATTTTGAGTTATCTTATATTTTGAATGTTGTGGCAGTGAATTTTATCATGTTCAATTTTAATTTTGGTTTTAGTTTGGTGGCTATCCTAAAAGTTACGGTTTTAACATGTAGGGTGACATCATTGTTTAACATGCAAGTTCATGAGCAGGAAAAGTACAATAAAGAAAGTGCAGGAAAAGAAGGTGTTATAAACTATAAAAACGTACCTGTCGAGTCTTCTCATTCCTCCACCACAAAGTTCAGTACTTGCAAGGCATATATATATATATATGCAAAAATTAAAATATGCTGGTAGGAAAAATAGAAAGTACAGGTCTGAGGTATGTCTACCAGATCCTATGTCATATCTTAGTTGGTCCCATTTATTTAAGTGTATAGATGGTTTCTTAAGCAAGGTATCTAGGGACTGGGCCCCGGGCATCTCACAATCTCTTACAAAAGTATCGAGCTCGTTCATACTCATTAGGTTGCTTAATAACTCATTCTTATCATACCCTTATGCTCAATGAACTGATCTTCTAGCAAACCCTAAGGATGGGGTAATTATCACTTGATGTTTTATTTATAAATTATATAGGTAAAAACCTTTAGAGGCAATTTGGCCTAATTAAGAAACTTAACACTTTAATTTTAAAGATGGGCTTGTAGTATTTTAAAAAGTTTTAAATTAGTTATAGATTATTTTCTAAACCTCATTGGACTAAATTTGATTAGACCTAACTCAATACTAAGCCCCTTAAAGCTTAATGGGTAGATTTATAATTTGATTAGACCTAACCCAAAACAAAGAAAATAAATAAATTGAGATTGTATCATTATAACTCTATGTCAATTGGAAAAAGCAAATCTNTGTAGATTTATAATTTTATGAATAAGATTTTTAGATGTTTATGTTCTTGATCATTATCATGAATCATACACCATTAATTAGGGTCTAAAATTAGTGAGTTATGATGTTCCAAAGTCAAACCCTCTCCTAAATATCTTCTTTTTTAATCAATCTTCCAAGCTTCATAATTTAAGGAATTACAGATTTATCTTTAATAAGGTCAAAGTGAGATTGATTGCTACCATTTATCCATTCATATTTCAATCATCAAAACATATCAATTAAGATTATTTGTTGCCCATTTAGCCCTTTGGTTAAGCTTAAATATTATTTAAGTCATAAATACCAAAATTACCCTTTCTTCCCTTGAGGCCTTAACACCCTATAATTCATTAAATTGAACTCAAATGACTTAAAAATTTTATATTACCCCACTCATGGGTCAATTAAAACATTAAAGGAAATGATGTGATTTTTCTGAATTTATTTAATTTTATAATTATTTTTAATGCAAAAGAGGGATTTTGAATGAAAATTTAACAACTTATCCAAAACAAAACCTCTATCTATAAGAAAATTATTGAAAGCTCACCAGGTCAGAGGACTACTTAGACCAATTTTCATGATTTTTAAGGGTTTAATTTAATTATTAGAATTATTTGTTTATTTTAATCATTAATTAAATATAAACTATCATTTAAATAGAAAATTAAGTTTTATATTTTTCTTAACTCTCTCTGAGTCCATGGAACCCAAAGAAATAAGTTTCATATTTTTGTGATTTATATTTTAATTATTATAATTATTTTAGTGAAAAACTAAAGAAAATTCATTTTAAGCCTTTAAAAATTAACATCTTGACTTAGAAAATTAGGAAAATTATTTTAATTAGTTTCAAGTGATCAGGAAACCAAATATGATATTTTAATGTGTTTTTAAAATTTAATAATTTTTACGATTTTTTTTAATTTTTAATTATTTAAATGGTCAAATATAGCTCAAAAATGAAGCATTTATTTTAGTTCTAATTTTATTTTACTTAGGTTTCTGTAATCATAAGGAGCTCCCAAAACCAATTTGGTGATTTTTTAGTTATATTTTAATTATTATAATTATTTTAATGTCAAAAAATGTCATTTCACTTAATTAATTCATTTGAGTAGTCGAATTAACTCCAATTAACTTGAATTTTTTATGGGGAGCTCCTCTGATATTAGGTTATGTTGGATAATGATTTTAATGTCATTTATATTTATGATTACTCTAAATTAATTTTATTTCATTTTTTAGGGTTGGTGACAATTAGGATTATTTTCAATGAGTTAAACCAAGTTTATATTTTTCCTAGAATCTTGACCACTATGAACCTATCAAAACAAATTTTATATTTTTTGATGTGTATTTTAATTTTTATAATTATTTTACCAAAATATAAATGATATACTTGAAAAATAGAGATCTCTATCTAGAGATCCCCCCTAACCTTGGAAAAAATCAGAGAAGATCCCTCATGATAGAGAGAATCAAAGCCTCAAAAATCATGTCATGGTGAAATGTTCATACAAATGGAGAATTCAAATAAGGAAAACACCATTTAATTAATGAAAAAGCATACTTGCATAAAAAAATATGAAACCATTTCCACATTGTTCTCATCAGTTCACAGAGCAAGAGTGTATTTTAATTTTATTTTGATGATTTTTCCACACAAAGATATGTATTTTTAAAGTTCTGACATTTAAATAAATAAGAAAAAATCCCTATTTTTCTACTTAAGTGACACAGCACAACCTCAAGCTTGGCGTCTTCTGGTTCAATGCCGCCAAACACCTCAGAGCTGACTCGGCCCACGGTTCATGTTCCACTCCTTCGTCCGGCTCCGTCACGTCCATCCGTCTGATACATGCAGAATTGGACAACATCCGTTCATCTTCCCCAAATCCCTAGCCCAAGAGCCGTCCAACTTCAAAACTTAATATCTCTCTCGATACTTAACCAAATTATGTATGGTTTGTTTCTATAGACTCGTCTTGACTAGGAGAACATATCTATATTGTTAATCAAGCCTTAAATCGAGTCTATGAGCATGGAGAATTAAATGAAGCTTGGCTTAAGGGGAGAGTTCAATACCTTTGCCCAAGAGGTGTGGCCTTGATTGGGTGCTTCCAAAAGCTTACCTTGAGTCCAAAGAGCTCTTAGATGAAGCTTTGAGCTGTAGTGAAATGCCTAGGTATGAAATCAACCAAATCCAATTTAGGGATTAAATCAAATTCAATGCTAGGGTGGTCTGGTGATGGGGCTTTTGTGGGGGATCTTCTTCTCTCACTCAGGAGTGGTGTGGGTGCAATTAATTTAGATTTGGTGGAGTCTAGAGGGATGTCCTATTTTGGGCTTGATTTTGAGCTCCAAAATTGAGCTCAAGTAGTGGATTTTAGGGCTTAAGGATGGTTGGATTCAACTTGGTGGGTTTTAAAGAAGCTCTGAGATCAATTTGGCAGAGTCTCCCCAAGGAATTTCAAGCTCTCCCTCCTTGAACGTAGAGGGTGAGTTTAAATAGAGAGGAGAGGAGAGGCCACCATGGCTAGCCAGTGCTTGAAAAATGATGCTTAGGTGGAGGCAAGAAAGGCTCCAATGACCAATTGGACTTGTGCACATCAGGTGGGTTCAATTTTGAGTTTTAGCTCCTTTCTCCCCCTTGGCCATGGTGTTCTCCGACATGTAAGGTGGTTGACCGGCCAGGGCCAAGCCACCATTTGGTCAGGGGGCTCAGGGCTTGGGTTTGGTGCAATCAATTGGGGTTGGTCATGTGTAAAGGTCTTGGATTAAAGAGGAATGGGGGAAGTTTCATTTTGAGTCAAATTGGGACAAAACATGAATTTGGTTTGGACTCAACCACCAAAGCTGGTTTGGGCTGAAGAGGAGATCATTTGGCTCAGATTAATCATTGGGGATAAGTCATCATCAAAAGAGATTTGGCTAAACATGGGTTAGATTATGTCATTAAAAGGGTTAAAAAATTTTTAAGGAGGCTTGAAAGTGGCTTGGCGTCTTGCCATTAATAGATTGATGTGGTGGCAAGCTCATATGGCTCACCTTTGACTTGAGAATGGCTTCATGGCTTCCCTTTGGCTTGGCTCTTTTGCATGAGAAAGGATTTTGAATTTTATGAGATAATTTGGTGGTGTTTTTCATGAGGCTTGATTTGGATTGATTTTATCATGGAATTAAGACTTTGGGAGCGAGTTTAATGAAATGGATGATGAGGGGGAAAATTGTCATGTGGGCTTTAAATTGAATTTGGGCTTTTGGAATTAAACATGGTGGGCATGGGCTTTTTTAAAGGTTGAATTTGGGCTAAAATTTGGATCAATTGAATGTTGAATTTGGTGTAGGGAAATTTCATGAAGAGTTTGAAAAGGATTTCAAGTGATTTGAATTAAATTGAGATGTCAACTTGGTGGATTTAGTCATATTGTAAAAAATGGGGCTTTTGACTTTGGTGAAATTGGGCTTGCAATTGGGTCAAATTGGGCTTAAATTTTGTTTAGATTGGGATTGGGGGTACTGAATTTTGATTTGAAATTGAAATTGGGCAAGATTAGGGCTAGTTAGACCAACATTGGGGCTAATTTGGGGAAATGGAGTCTTTACGGGCAATTTATGGCTTTTGGTCAAATTGAGTAAAATTGAGTCAAATAGATGATTAAAATTTAAAATTGGGAATATTTGAGATGATTTTGAAATTTTTGAGAATTTTTGGGTTATGAGGGGCATTTTGGTAATTTTTTTGGTACTTTTGGGGGTATTTTGGAAATTTGATGATTTTGGTCAATTTAGGTAGTGGTGAGTGATTTGAGATGACTTTTGGAAGAATTTTGGAATTTTGGGTAATTTTGGGATTTTTGCAAAAATTAGGGTTGTAGGGGTATTTTGGTAAATTGGTGATTTAGTGCTAGAATGGGCAGGTCAGCCATGAAGCCATGCTAAACCAATAGGAGTCATATGAGGACTCATTTTGGATGTTCAATATGCTAGTCCTAACCCTCTTAGCCAAGGACTAGGGGTTTGTGTCCATATAGCTTTCCAAAATGAGTCAAGAGACCAAATAAAAGGGGTCTTAAGGTTTAGGGCATGTGAGAAGGTGTGTGCAGACTAACCTAACCACAACCAGACCACTCAGGGTTAGTCCTAAGGAATGACCATCCTATGGGGACTCTCTTTGAGATCCTCCATACTGACCCTACCTACTAAGCGCTAGAGGTCAAAATCAACATATGGAACTTGAAGTTGAGCATAAAGGAGTTTAGAATTTTTAATTGTGAGGGTTCCTTTTTTAGTCTTCTAGGAATAGTCAATAGAAAAGTTTTATTGCTAGACCCTAGGCTACTAAAGAGGAAAGAGCTAGACCTCAAAAAAAATGTGGTCAACATTCACCAAACATAGTTTTCAGTTCTAGATTTCATTATTTATAGGTGATTTGGTGAAGTAAGACAAATGTTTATTATCAAGAAGCGTCACGTTTTCTATGTTTTGTTTTTTATCATTTCATACATACCAATCAATTCCCCTGTTATATATATGAGTCAATTCATACACATCAAGTTATATTCTTAGTGTCACATTTTTATTTTCTTTGTCATTTTCACTTAAAATCACCATTAGCAGTTTGATTCCTTTAGTAACAGTTTGATCCATCGAGTATATTCCTTTGCATGCAGTACAACAGATCCATCTTTGGTAGATACCAGAGGTAAAGAAGACAGAGGATCTCTCTGTAAGGTTGGCTCACAAGATTTAGGTTTAGAGCTTAAGGGTTTTTTTGCTTGTTAGATCTTTAAATAGGAGCTGTAAATATAACTAATATATAATTTTTTTGAGGATGTTTGTATAAAACTCCTTGCAATTCCTATGTATTTACACATTTAACTTCTAACTTCAATTCCTATGTAAATATGAAAGTTTAGGTGTGAGATATGTAAGTACAAAGGAATTATGTGCTATGTATGTAAATGCTCCTATGAAATTTGAACAAACATATAAACTCTATCAAAGCCCAAAACAAAGAAAATAAATAAATTGAGATTGTATCATTATAACTCTATGTCAATTGGAAAAAGCAAAACTNCCATTTGCTTTCATACACTGCATCGATTTAATCAATCAAAATATTTTTGCTTTGCTTTTTCAAAATTACTTCTAGATTTACATAATCAGCATAAGCATAAGGCAAAAAAAATCATAAAAATATTACAACAAGCATAAACCATAAATTTATAACAATTCTATGCAAGCGTGCAGATTAAAATTTTTTCTTTCAAAGTCGCATATGACTAGAAGATTTTATATCCAATCTTTTTGCCCTCGATATAATATTTCTGAAACATGTTCATATGAAGTTATAATATTTCTGAAGCTGGTTCAAATGCAATGAAGCATCAATCTCGATGACCCTTTATTTGTCCCAAAATTTAATGTGTTAAATGAAGTCTTACACAAATGCCCCCAAACGTCAATCCCGATGACTCTTGATTTGCCCACAATTTTAAAATGCTTAATGAGTTTAAATAGTACGTTTANTCATTTGCTTTCATACACTGCATCGATTTAATCAATCAACATATTTTTGCTTTGCTTTTTCAAAATTACTTCTAGATTTACATAATCAGCATACGCATAAGGCAACAAAAATCATAAAAATATTACAACAAGCATAAACCATAAATTTATAACAATTCTATGCAAGCGTGCAGATTAAAATTTTTTTTTTCAAAGTCGCATATGACTAGAAGATTTTATGTCCAATCTTTTTGCCCTCAATATAATATTTCTGAAACTTGTTCATATGAAGTTATAATATTTCTGAAACTGGTTCAAATGCAATGAAGCATCAATCTCGATGACCCTTTATTTGTCCAAAAATTTAATGTGTTAAATGAAGTCTTACACAAATGCCCCGAAACGTCAATCCCGATGACTCTTGATTTGCCCACAATTTTAAAATGCTTAATGAGTTTAAATAGTATGTTTATTTTCAAGTTAAATGACTAAACTATCTTTTGTTTGTCAGTGGAAGTTTATAGAAGTGGAATGATTAGCAAAAATAGTATGTTTATAATGCAAGTAATCTAGAGAGTCACGTGAACATCAATAAACAATTGTTCTGATTATACATATATACATATATATATATATATATATATATATATATATATATATATATATGAACCAAATCAAGAAAAAAATACAATAGAAGCATGTCTCAAGATTCAATTTAAAAAAATAAAGGAAAAGCAAGTCTTAAAATTGTCCTAGTAAATGTTACTATTGTAGGAAGTATGACCAAAAAATGAAAAAATTGCAGGAAAAAATGCATGAGCGAAGGCTAAGTCCCAGAGAAGACAATTAGTGTTATTTTCTCTGGGATTTAGAATGCATTGATACTTAGACATTTCAATAGAGACAGATATTAGATTTAAGTGCATCTTTGTAATATTTTTAATGAAAATTCAAGGTCAAAATATTGTAAATATAATAATAGAATATATCTTGTTGATGACAAGACCTTGATTATTATATGCATTAAAAATTTGATAATCAATATAACAAATGGAAATACTTATAAATTAAATTTAGTTAAACATGGCCTTTAAGGAAAACGCTAATCTCCATCAAGTAGAGTGTCATGGAAGAATGTCATACTACCTTCAATGGTGTTATTTGAGGGATGAGGAAAGGTGTCCTAATAATTACTTGAGAAAAAAATACAAGCACACTTTACACTACCACCAACATAATAATAATAAGTTGACATCAGTAAAATAACATATTTAATCTAGGAAATTAAAAGTTGGGTCATATAAGTGAAAAGACTAAAAACTCATAGNTCTTCAATGGTGTTATTTGAGGGATGAGGAAAGGTGTCCTAATAATTACTTGAGAAAATAATACAAGCACACTTTACACTACCACCAACATAATAATAATAAGTTGACAGCAGTAAAATAACATATTTAATCTAGGAAATTAAAAGTTGGGTCATATAAGTGAAAAGACTAAAAATTCATAGTATTAAGCTTTTGTATTTTGAAACAATCATTTGTGTAGACCATGTCCAAAAAAAAGTAAAGAATGGATAGTTTCCCAACAAATGAGAAAGTGTTCAAGTCTAACTTGTTGAATCTAGTATACACATATATATGAGATTCAACCCCATTATTTTAAGAACTCTTATATTACATCGCCTTCATTAATTAATGTACCAAAAATAAAGTATCTATTTAATTAAAAATAAATTTGATGTATTTACCGCTTCTATGAAGTTAATGATTTGAGTGAAAAATAAATCTCAAGGTAAAATTAAATATCAATAATTTGATAATGGTTAAAAGTATAATTTTATATAATTTAAAAACTTTTATATTACTTAAATGATTCTATTGATCTCTTTTTTGGTCAACCTTATTTTCTTGGCTAAAGCTTAACTTGATTTCACTTGAGCTTAATTTTGAGCAAACCCTGATTCAAGAAAATTGAATTTAAATTTAATAAAAATAAAATATAATTAAAATAATCTTCAAACATATTAATTTTAATCAAAACCCAAAGATAAACCATAAAACAATCTTAATCATTAAAACCCTATGAATATCATTTTCTTTCTCGAGATCATTGTAGGACTTAAGTTTTTATTTTGAAAGTTGCATGAGACTTATTATCACATAAAAATACAATGCACACAAGTTTGATGATCGTTTGNACCTTAATCATTAAAACCCTATGAATATCATTTTCTTTCTCGAGATCATTGTAGGTTATTTATTTTGAAAGTTGCATGAGACTTATTATCACATAAAAATACAATGCACACAAGTTTGATGATCGTTTGAAATAATTTTTATGTAATACTTGTTAACTCAAAATTTCAAGCATGAAAATTATCGTACAAACTCTAGAAGTATCGTTTTCTCCACAGGACAACCCGATAATCCAAATTATATTCTGTAAGTTCTATGATCTTTAGTCACATATGAGGATTATGCAAACCAGTTTGGTGATCATCAGATACTGTTTTATGTAAAATTATGTACTTAGGATTTTCATAAATGAATAATGGTCCCACATAAAAATTTTTTGACGAGTCTTTATTTTTTAATATGAACTTCACCAATATGTTTGTATCATCAAAACCTTTCAAATAAGTCCATTTACGCCTAAATCTGAATCCATTTGGAGGCCGGTGGAGCTGATGATAGTTAGGAGAGAGAAAAAAAGATATATAATCTCTATAATAAGACAATATTTTGACCATAACTACTTCAAAATGACTTCAAATCAACATGGGATTTCAACTAAAGTTACTTTAAATTCAAAAATACATAATTTAGACTAATAAAATTAATTAAAAATAATGACTTAAAATTCCAAACAAGGACCTGATAGTAGTACACTAGAACTTAGCCTAAGGGATTTCTTACCTCGCTTCTCTGTGGGATCGATACTCTGGATTTTAAAGAAAGACCTATATTACTTGAATGATACATGCACTTGCGTAGAACCACAAATATGTGAAATATAAATCAAATTTTAAATTCTATAACATATCTATTTTGCATCCTAGCCGCCTAAAAAAACTGGGTCAAGTTTTTGGCCAGAAAACTAAATAACTGCATGATTGCTAGTCGGATAAAGTTTTTGGCACTATTGTCGAGGAAGCTACGGTAAGAACTTTCGGAGAATTTTAGTTGAACCTGGAAGGCTTAGATTTGGAAATTGTAATGTTATTATCTAGTGTGTTTAAATATCATGTGTTTATTTTTGAAGAAAATCCGCAATACAAAAAAAATTTTTGAGAGCATAAAGTACTGGATCTCTGTCATATTAGTTAAGTCTTTAGATTTATTTGCGTAGTTTAGGAGCTGTAGGCCTTGAACATTACGAATCAGAATTAGAGAGAATAGCTAGGAGGATTACGAATCGAAAAAGACTCCATGAATTTATAATAGAAATGAAAGATCAACAAGATAATGAATATTTAGTTTTGGATTATGATGCTAGTAGCTTCGATAGAGTAAACCCCAAGAGTGTAGTGAGTTTTCATGAAGTTGATATGCTGACTATTTTAACTTCTCATGTTGCAAATATTGCAAGAAAGTTATATCAATATGTAGAAAGTTGTCCTCAAGGACCCCAGTTATTGAGGAAATTTCATTTAGACCATTGATCGAGACTAGCTATTTTAAAACTAGCAATGAGATATACAATCCTTATTCTGATTATTACAACCTATGCTGGGTGAATCATTCCAACTTTAACTGGAATAACAATTTTGGAGGAAGAAACCTATTGTGGGAAGATAATCAACTTAATCAGATATGTAATTGGAATAATCAGGGCAATTTTAACGTTGGACATTCTTTTCCTCATAGATTAACTTAAACCCACAAAATGAGGATAAAAAGTCATTATTAAAAGAGATTGTTTTTTAAATGGAAAGTCAACTGGAAATTCAAGGGGTTGTAATAAGAAATATATAAAACCAACTCGAGTTGATTGTTAACTCAATTAGTATGAAATCCTTCCCCACATACATTTGATTAAAATAAAACCCAAAATCACTAAATTCATCATTGAATTTTCCTAAAATTGGCTTCATGATGACCCCTCACAAAATTAAAAATTCTAATAAAACCCATGAAGCCTCCCCCAAGCCACATTTGGGCCATGAAGCCTCCCCCAAGCCACATTTGGGCCATGAAGCCTCCCCCAAGCCACATTTGAGCCATGATTAACCATGAGAAGTTATCATTCCTAAAATCATAAGAGGGACTTTTTAATATTCCTTAAAAAGCATTTAACCCTTCTCATAACTCACTCTAATCCATGTTTAAGCTTTAATCCANTATGCAAACCAGTTTGGTGATCATCAGATATTGTTTTATGTAAAATTATGTACTTAGGATTTCCATAAATGAATAATGGCCCCACATAAAATTTTTTTGACGAGTCTTTATTTTTTAATATGAACTTCACCAATATGTTTGTATCATCAAAACCTTTCAAATAAGTCCATCTACGCCTAAATCTGAATCCATTTGGAGGCCGGTTGAGCTGATGATAATTAGGAGAGAGAAAAAAAGATATATAATCTTTATAATAAGACAATATTTTGACCATAACCACTTCAAAATGACTTCAAATCAACATGGGATTTCAACTAAAGTTACTTTAAATTCAAAAATACATAATTTAGACTAATAAAATTAATTAAAAATAATGACTTAAAATTCCAAACAAGGACCTGATAGTAGTACACTAGAACTTAGCCTAAGGGATTTCTTACCTCGCTTCTCTGTGGGATCGATACTCTGGATTTTAAAGAAATACCTATATTACTTGAATGATACGTGCACTTGCGTAGAACCCCCTAATATGTGAAATATAAATCAAATTTTAAATTCTATAACATATCTATTTTGCATGCTAGCCGCCTAAAGAAACTGGGTCAAGTTTTTGGCCAGAAAACTAAATAACTGCATGATTGCTAGTCGGATCAAGTTTTTGGCACTATTGTCGAGGAAGCTACGGTAAGAACTTTCGGAGAATTTTAGTTGAACTTGGAAGGCTTAGATTTGGAAATTGTAATGTTATTATCTAGTGTGTTTAAATATCATGTGTTTATTTTTGAAGAAAATCCGCAATACAAAAAAAAATTTGAGAGCATAAAGTACTGGATCTCTGTCATATTAGTTAAGTCTTTAGATTTATTTGCATAGTTTAGGAGCTGTAGGCCTTGAACATTACGAATCAGAATTAGAGAGAACAGCTAGGAGGATTATGAATCGAAAAAGACTCCATGAATTTATAATAGAAATGAAAGATCAACAAGATAATGAATATTCAGTTTTGGATTATGATGCTAGTAGCTTCGATAGAGTAAACCCCAAGAGTGTAGTGAGTTTTCATGAAGTTGATATGCTGACTATTTTAACTTCTCATGTTGCAAATATTGCAAGAAAGTTATATCAATATGTAGAAAGTTGTCCTCAAGGACCCCAGTTATTGAGGAAATTTCATTTGGACCATTGATTGAGACTAGCTATTTTAAAACTAGCCATGAGATATACAATCCTTATTCTGATTATTACAACCTATGCTGGGAGAGTCATTCCAACTTTAACTGGAATAACAATTTTGGAGGAAGAAACCAATTGTGGGAAGATAATCAACTTAATCAGATATGTAATTGGAATAATCAGGGCAATTTTAACGTTGGACATTATTTTCCTCATAGATTAACTTCAACCCACAAAATGAGGATAAAAAGTTATTATTAGAAGAGGTTGTTTTTTAAATGGAAAGTCAACTGGAAATTCAAGGGGTTGTAATAAGAAATATATAAAACCAAATCGAGTTGATTGTTAACTCAATTAGTATGAAATCCTTCCCCACATCCATTTGATTAAAATCAAACCCAAAATCACTAAATTCATCATTGAATTTTCCTAAAATTGGCTTCATGATGACCCCTCACAAAATTAAAAATTCTAAGAAAACCCTTACTCGCTCAAGCCACATGCAAGCCATGAAGCCTCCCCCAAGCCACATGTGAGCCATGATTAACCTTGAGAAGTTATCATTCCTAAAATCATAAGAGGGACTTTTTTAATATTCCTTAAAAAGCATTTAACCCTTCTCATAACTCACTCTAATCCATGTTTAAGCTTTAATCCAATGATAGGGACTTAACCATTCAAGCTCTAAGGTTGGCCCAGACTAAGCCACCTCGGAAACCACCCAAGCCCATTTCTATGAGTCAAATCAAAGTCAAACCCAAAAGGAGACCAAACCCCTTTCCATTCTAATGCACAGCACATACCCATGCTCCAACCCAATTGGCTTCACCAATCTATACCTATAACTTTCCACAGACATAAAGNTCAATGATAGGGACTTAACCATTCAAGCTCTAAGGTTGGCCCAGACTAAGCCACCTCGGAGACCACCCAAGCCCATTTCTATGAGCCAAATCAAAGTCAAACCCAAAAGGAGCCCAAACCCCTTTCGATTCTAATTCACAGCACATACCCATGCTCCAACCCAATTGGCTTCACCAATCTATACCTATAACTTTCCACAGACATAAAGTGACCTCTCATACCTAGGCCAGCCGCTATGGCTGTCGGCAAACCCAAACCGGAGAGCCATCACCATGGCTAAAACTCAAAATTAAACAAATTCAATGTGGCTCACTCCCATTGGACTTTTTACACTATCTCCCCTCCACAAAANGAAAGTGAACTCTCATACTTAGGCCAGCCGCTATGGCTGTCGGAAAACCCAAACCGGAGAGCCATCACCATGGCTCAAACTCAAAATTAAACAAATTCAATGTGGCTCACTCCCATTGGACTTTTTACACTATCTCCCCTCCACAAAAGCACCACCTTGCACCCCTTTCCTTGGCCAATTGAAGCCCCTAACCGAGCCTATAAAACCACCACCCCTTCATGGTAAAAAAGAGAGAGTGCACAAACCTTTGTGAAACTCTGCCAAAATTACTTCAAACCCTTCTTGCACTTATACGAAGCTCATCCCCACCATCCTTAGCTCTTCCTCCCCACTGAGAAACCTTAATTTCAAAGCTCAAAACTACGACCTTTTCGATNGACCGAGCCTATAAAACCACCACCCCTTCATGGTCAAAAAGAGAGAGTGCACAAACCTTTGTGAAACTCTGCCAAAATTGCTTCAAACCCTTCTTGCACTTATACGAAGCTCATCCCACCATCCTTAGCTCTTCCTCCCCACTGAGAAACCTTAATTTCAAAGCTCAAAACTACGACCTTGTCGATCATTTCACCAACTCTACCAAAACTCTAAATTGATCCTTCCAAAAGTTTCCCCACACTCTAAAAACACTTCTCCAATCAAAATCCCCTTCTCCCACGACCTCTAACCTAGTACTAGACCAAACCTTATCCATTTTTTGGTTTAATTTATACCTAGGCCCATCCACAGAGTAAATCAATACTTGAAGAAGGTTCGTGGTGTCAAGGTAAAGCTTCTCAACCGATACAANGATCAAAATCCCCTTCTCCCACGACCTCTAACCTAATACTAGACCAAACCTTATCCATTTTTTGGTTTAATTTATACCTAAGCCCATCCACAGAGTAAATCAATACTTGAAGAAGGTTCGTGGTGTCAAGGTAAAGCTTCTCAACCGATACAATTGACGCCTCACCTCTTGGACAAAGAATAGCTCAAAAATCCCTAACTTCTTCTCAGTTTGGAACTTTGTAAGAGAATCAATAATCCATGCCCACCTAGCCGAACAGATGTGTTCGTCTCGTCGTGATGAAAATTTAGGAACAAACCTCATAGAATTTGGTTGGGAATCAAACACGATCGCAACCATAGAGCATGTACGATTCTCGGGTCATAGATCATTTGAGACGATGACCCGATGCCACTCATTCTCGTATATTTGAAATGGAGGGCTCAGATCATTGCGTACGATGGATCGGGACGACTCAACACACCAAATCGTGGGCGACAGGGTAGCGCGCATGGAAAGTGCAATGAATGGGAGAGCGTCGTACATTAGTTCGGAGATGCCTTGCCTGGCGCGGCACCACGTGGTTAAGTAAGAAAATATAGTTTTTTTATTTAATTAAATACAAAAATTTTAAAAATTTATATCTTGGTGTAGAAAAATCAGAAAAATAAAATAAAATACTCATGTGCTCAGTGAACAGAAAAGAATTTAATAAACGGAAAATTTAAAAAAAATGTTTAATTTCTGATTTTTAATTAATTAAATGCCCTAAATCTTATTTAAATCATTAATACTTAAATATTAATCACCATGACAGCTTTGAGGGCTTACTCCTCATGAGATTATGGATGTTCCATATTTTTTCTAAGAGCAAACAACACCTCTAGCCTTAAAAGCCTCAATTACCCATAATATTCACCTCTATTTTATTAAAATAATTATATGTAAATAAAGTATAAATTAGAAAAATATGAGATAAAGTTTGAGTGTTAATCAATGTAAGAGGTGCTTAAGAAAAATAAAAATGAAATATAAAAAAATGCCTTTTTAAGTATTTTTTCCATAAAAAATAATTATAAAAATTATAAAAATATAAGCATAATCGAAAATGCGACAAATTCCCTTTGATTGAAGATAGCAACCATGAGATGTCCCCATAAAAATTTTATAGACAGAAAATGTATTTTTGAGTACTTAAATTTATTTTCCTATTATCCTGCAAATTATTGACTTAAATAATTAAAAAAAAATAAAATATAAATCAGAAAAACTCAAAATAAAGTTTGGTAAGTTCGTTGTGGTAAGAGAGACTAAAGATAAATAAAACTGGGCTTTAAAATTAAAAATGTAATTTTCTATTTATTATGAAAAATAAATTAAAATTTATAAAAATTAAAATTTAATTAAAAAAATTAAAAAACGATCCTAGTTGGTCCTCTGACTTTAAGTAACATCAAAAAAGTTTTCGAAGGACGGAAAACATATTTTGGGTAATTAACTTGATTATCATTAAAAATTCATAATTATTGTTTGAATAATTATAAAAAATAATTAAAATTAAGAAAAAAATGTAATTTCACCTCTGATCTCTTGATTAACCTATCAGTAAGAGATAAGTGAAGATTCATGATCATTTGATTAAAAATACAATGGTTATGTGATATAAACTCTAGGGGCATAATGGTAATTTGAGAAATTGCACTCAATCCCTAGCTTAATCAACTTTTAGGTTAGATTAGAGGGAAAGGGTAAAATTATGATGATTAACTCATTGAAGTGATTGAAACACAAAGGATAATTGGGGTAGCAACCTATTATGACATTTTATAAAAAAGGGACAAAATGGTAATTATTTAAATAGTTAAATATATGAAGACAAATGAAGATTTGGATGATCGAAGAGTGAGGGGTGTGAATTGTAGGGTTGATGATTCACTAATTTGGAACCCCCAACTAATGGTTAGACAAATTCCCATCTTATAATCAAGATCAAACAAACTTTACAAATCTTTTACAAAACTACAAGATTATACCTAAGCCTTTAAGAGCATGATGGTAAATCAAAGTGTTAACATTTGGAGAATAATTTGAGGACAAGATTTAAATGATAACAACATCTTGAGATATTACGAGCTCAAACCCGACTATTATGGCTAGAGTGCAAGCCTCCCGATACTTTGCAGATACACCCTTAGGATTTTGACCATGTGACCCTTATTGTAATTTCAAGAATTGACCAATGTTTTTACTCATGAGTTAACTAACACAGAAAACACTAAGCACAGTTAAAGACATGAAACATAACTTCTGATTCAACACGGCTTTATCAACTTAACAATATAGTAAGGGCCAATGAACTTGAATTAGTCCAAGAGATTCTAAAGTTGTTCAGAGTCACCCTCCGACCACCTCGACAATATTATAGACATTCCATAGGACATTTGGGATTATTATGATTTGTTGAGGAAAATTATCCTCAAAACATAAAGACCCACTAAGATATGATTCAGGCCACTTTAAATTAAGCCTTATTAGTGAGAATTATCCTGCAACAACTTAACCTACAGTAGTATCCAATGTATAAGGGTTTGGGCTTCAAAACTTTATGCCTAAACTGTCCTTGCTAATTGGAGACACTTGAAGCTTGAAAATTTATATGGACCATTGGATTGACATATATGTTGGATGTGTTTATGGCATGGGCAGTGATGAGAAAGACATTTTATGATAAATTTGAGATGACGGAATAATATTGTATCTCCTGACCTGAGGACCTTGTGAGGGCATAGGATTGACACTACTATTCACTGACATTTGACAAGATATAACCCTTGCATTATGAGGTTGTCAGCGATTCTGACCCGATAGTATAATTGACTTGTGGAATGTCTAATTTACAAAAAATACACAATATAGTAACAAAACAAATACAGTTCTTATGGAAATAATATTTTGGTCGTGTTGACCTCACTTTTGGTTGAGGTCTAGAAAACTTCTTTAGTAGCCTAGGTCTAGCCATAGGACTTTNTCATAAAAAATAATTAAAAAAATTATAAAAATATAAGCATAATCGAAAATGCCACAAATTCCCTTTGATTGAAGATAGCAACCATGAGATGTCCCCATAAAAATTTTATAGACAGAAAATGTATTTTTGAGTACTTAAATTTATTTTCCTATTATCCTACAAATTATTGACTTAAATAATTAAAAAAATAAAATATAAATAAAAAAAAAACACAAAACAAAGTTTGGTAAATTCGTTGTGGTAAGAGAGACTAACGATAAATAAAATTGGGTTTTAAAATTAAAAATGTAATTTTCTATTTATTTTCCTATGAAAAATCAATTAAAATTTATAAAAAATAAAATTTAATTCAAAAAAAATAAAAAAAAAACGATCCTAGTTGGTCCTCTGACTTTAAGTAACATCCAAAAAGTTTTCGAAGGATGGAAAATTTATTTTGGGTAATTAACTTGATTATCATTAAAAATTCATAATTATTTGAATAATTACAAAAAATAATTAAAATCAGAAAAAAAATGTAATTTCACCTCTGACCTCTTGATTAACCTATCAGTAAGAGATAAGTGAAGATTCATGATCATTTGATTAAAAATACAATGTTTATGTGATATAAACTCTAGGGGGCATAATGGTAATTTGAGAACTTGCACTCAATCCCTAATTTAATCAACTTTTAGGTTAGATTAGAGGGCAAGGGTAAAATTATGATGATTAACTCATTGAAGTGATTGAAACACAAAGGATAATTGGGGTAGCAACCTACTTATGACATTTTATAAAAAAGGGACAAAATGGTAATTATTTAAATAGTTGAATATATGAAGACAAATGAAGATTTGGATGATCGAAGAGTGAGGGGTGTGAATTGGAGGGTTGATGATTCACTAATTTGGAACCCCCAACTAATGGTTAGACAAATTCCCATCTTTTAATCAAGATCAAACACACTTTACAAATCTTTTACAAAACTACAAGATTACCCCTAAGCCTTTAAGAGCATGATGGTAAATCAAAGTGCATTTGGAGAATAATTTGAGGACAAGATTTAAATGATAACAACATCTTGAGATATTACAAGCTCAAACCCGACTGTTATGGCAAGAGTGCACGCCTCCCAATACTTTGCAGATACACCCTTAGGATTTTGACAATGTGACCCTATTATAGTTTCAAGAATTGACCAATGCTTTTACTCATGAGTTAACTAAGACATAAAACACCAAGCACAGTTTAAGACATGAAATATAACTCCTGATTCAACCTGGGTTTATCAACTTAACAATATAGTAAGGGCCAATGAACTTGAATTGGTTAAAGAGATTCTAAAATTGTTCAGAGTCACCCTTCGACCACCCCGACAATATTTTAGACATTCCATAGGACATTTGGGCTTATTATGATTTGTTGAGGAAAATTATCCTCAAAACATAAAGACCCGCTAAGATATGATTCAGGCCACTTTAAATTAAGCCTTATTAATGAGAATTATCCCGCAACAACTTAACCTACAGTAGTATCCAATGTATAAGGTTTCGGCTTCAAAACTTTATGCCTAAATTGTCCTTGCTAATTGGAGACACTTGAAGCTTGAAAATTTGTATGGATCATCAGATTGACATATAAGTTGGATGTGTAGATGGCATGGGCAGTGATGAGAAAGGCATTTTGTGATAAATTTGAGATGGCGGAATAATATTGTATCTCCTGGCCTGAGGACCTTGTGAGGGCATAGGATTGACACTACTATTCACTGACATGTGACAAGATATAACCCTTGCATTCTGAGGTTGTCAGCGGTTCTGACCCGATAGTATAATTGACTTGTGGAAGGTCTAATTTACAAAAATACACAATATAGTAACAAAAAAAATACATTTCTTATGTAAAAAATATTTTGGTCGCTAAGTGAAAATCTACCTTACTTATATGCACGACAAATTATAAATTTTGGGTGTTACCTTCAAAATGTTTACTTTTGGTTACCTGAACTAGGGCTAAGAACTCCCCTCCTTTGATCATATTATTGGTAATTTCTAGTCGATGTCAGACTTTATACAAATGGATTGTCAATGGTTGCCTACGAAGTCCTTCAGAAATGATATATCTGAGCCCATCCCAAACTCAAAATACTTATGTCTAGTCCTAATCTTCCATATATGTCTCCTACTTAATTTTATATAAATATAATTGTTTTTATATCACACATTTACATTTAAAAAGATTTGATGCTTGTGAAAATTGCAATTTCATTAGCGACGGCAGGTACGGGCTACCACTTTATTTTTACAATACTTTTTTTGCTTTTACTGTACTCTATCGTATATATTTTGCTTATGCATGCAACATTATTATTTTGTTATTTAATGTACCTGTGAAAGACCTAGGGTGGGGTAGAGAACATTAGGCAACCTGTTTAGGAGGAATCCTACAACATACTCAGTGACTCAACAATAATAACAACAATAACAACTATAACAACAAGATAAAACAATAACAACAACTAGTTCAACTCAAGTAGATTAGGTAGAACCAAACAATACATTGAAGAACTTTGAAAGAGATATTCACAAGACAAACAATGAAGATACAAATAGACAGAGGATGACTTTAGATAAAGATCAGGATGAACATAAAGCTAAGGATGATTCTCAATAAAAATTTCTTAGTCTTAAATAACATAAGCTCCTACGACTTTAAGATTGCTCGTCTAGTACGACGTAAATCCTCACTTTATCTTTAAGCCTTTGCACAACCAGGTTGTGCAATATAAGTCTTAACTCTTTTAGGATTCTGAGATTATTCATTTGGTACGACGTAGACCCTCCTATCTTCTTAGGTTATTTGTAGGACTGTGTCATGTAAATATAAGCCCTAATTTTAAATAATTGGTTGGATTAAACATCAAATAAACATCATTTTCAAAATGCAAATCCAAACAATAAGTTATTTTGGAAAATCATTGAGGTTTTCCTCACAATCTACGACATCCCCTACTTTTTGCTCATTTGATCTCTAAAATAATTGTTCCTATTTAAGCCATTCCCAATTTACTTTTCGCATAAACAACCATGAAAACTCAACTTTGAATTCTTGAAGACGAAACCACTTATCATTACCGAGAGTTTTCTTAAGCGATTTTGGTCCTTTAAGATGTAATTCACTATAAGGGCTTGCCTTATAGGGAATTAAGAACCAAGATAATATAAATCCTATCTAATATTAATATTATAAAGGGGAATTGTAGGTCACAAAAATCATAGACCAAATGAATGTCATAAATTTTTTTGTTTGATAGTTAAGCTTACTAACAAGTAATACACTTATCTCTTGGAGTGGTGTATTACTTATGATATTGCACTCAACCATCAAACTATTAGAAACATGAGATATATCTAGTCTCATTTATTTCCTAGAATCAAAATAATATTTTTTAAAATTATGAAATTATATCCATATTAAATTAAATTAAATTATTTTTGAGAAAATTTTGACTTACATATATGTTTGCCCAAATTGCAGATGAAAATTTGCATTTCTGCCTTTTGCTTGAATAATCGATAGGCTTTCTTAAGGACTAAACCTTCTAGCCCAACTTAAACAACTTCAACTCAAATTTTCATAATGAAAATCATAACTAAAACAAAACCACATAAATAACCGCATTCACAACTGTAGAAACATCGTACATCTAAACAACCTCGATTTACACAAATAAAATTAAGTAGAAACTCTCTTTTGACTTAAAAAATATGAACAATAACATGATTTGTGATCATATGTATAACATGTTGCTCCTATTCCTTATCTTCGGGCCCTCACTCATTACACGAAAAAGGGTGGTTTGACCAATGATAACCACTACCTTATAGAGTGAGTTTTGCCTACACAAACAAATTGGCCTTTTGAAACAAATCTTTTATGCATCATTATCAAGGATTTGCATAACCCAATACACAATCTTCTTTGATGCACGCAACACCAATCAAAACTGAACATTTGAGTGTGATGAGGCATAAAACATTTAAATTTAAAACTTTACAAAAAATATGTTTGTATTAGCCTTAGGACATTATGCATACATACCTAGGCAACTTAATTTACAATCAAGTCATAAGGCCGGTAACACCTAATAAATAACAATCTACCTTATCTTGCATTATATAGAGAGGTCATGCATGGTTTTCAATGCCATCAGGTGGTTTAGATGGCGACCCTTTCTAGACAGGGTTATATGCCCATTTAGCTTAGGGCTATGAAGTTTAACATCTTTTGGTGAACTTCACTCTAGGACTTCGGTGTTGTTTTTTCAGTTACGATGTAAATCCTCACCTTTAGGCTCCTACATGATTGAATATCGTGCAGTCTTAACTTTCTAATAAAATATTGAAGCAGAACATTAAAATCTATATTTGAAAATTACAAAATTTAACTTCTCGAGGATAAAGCCACAACCTTAATCGAGAGTTTCTTAAAGCAGTTTCAACCACTTAAGTTGTAATTAACTACAGGAGCTTGGTCCTAAATGAAGAATAAAACCCTAAAATTATTCTAAACCCTGTTTAGCCTTTGAAATAAATAGGAGAAGTGCTCTATCAGTTTATTCGGAGACGAGTCCTGATATCCAACACTTTCTTTCTTTGAATAACCAAATTCAACATAAAACCTATTGTAACACGCTTAATTATTCGAACACCTTGAACCTCTGAATCTGTTCGATGCTCAAAAGCCTCGTGGTAAGAAGGATAAGGGCAAATGAAAGCCCTCAGTCAGAGCAAACAATAGTGTTTGACAATAGGCCTTGGATGAACTCTTCAAGCATACACATCCTAGCCATCTGATCAACGAGTCATATGTTATCCTCTGCTAGGCCCTCACAATAACACATCTAAATGACAATCTCCATCTCCAAAGCCTTCAACAAATCCTCTTATTTTAACGTAGCCTCCCGTACCAAAGCACTCGATGCTATCTCACCCTTAAAAACCAAAATAAGCTGCTTCACACCTCTATCATCACCATGTCTGCTCATCAGACCCTCAGAAGGTGACAAACCATAGTAATCAAAGTATAGGAGGCCTATCACCTGACCATCTAAAGAAGACTAACCCCTAATGTGAGGTGACCCACCTCTATTTCCTCAAATGAGGCATCCATCAAAGGGGAACAAAAGGCTTCCCTCAAACTAAATTGGGCCAAGCTGGACACTTCTTCTTGGTCCTCTTGAGCCAAGATCACATTTGTTTTCTATGGAAGGTTATCCTCAAATGTCCATTCCCACTCATTCATAACTCTGCAGGCATTTGTAGCTAAAAATTTTTCGATTATGTTATTTCCTAATTATTTAGGGATGCAGCGTTATGTATCCATCACACAATACACTAACTACAAGAGTTTGTAGGAAGTTGTGCGCTCGACCATCTTTGGTTTATAAGCATAACTCGTTCCGACCAGCCAATCATCATTCATAAAAGTGAAACAAAACTCATGCTTCCAATCCTTTACTTTGTTCTCCAGGCCATGGAAGAAAACCCCTTTATTTCCCAACACATACTACACAAACTCATCGACATTAGAATACAAGGGAAATAGAATGTTCAACAACAAAATGGATCGGCAGATCTTTACCAACCACATATTTAGGACCACCATCATGATGATTACGACTAAATTAGGCATTAGTTGAGTTAGAATTACCCTAAAGAAATTAAAAATTTAGACCAGCTTCACACATAATGGTAACTTGAGGCCAAGTTAGAACTGATACTTATAGAAGGCTAGCTCCCTCACAAAAAAGGTGTTGGATCACTTATCTTTCCTGTCGATCAGTAGAAGAGTGATTGAAGTGTACACACTTGATAAATAATACTAATCCACTTGTACAACATCCATTTTGGGAGGCTAGAAGCTTTTCCTTGACAAACATCATAACGGTGTGATGGACAGGGAGGCACAACTTAAGGAAGCATGAGTAGTTGGGAGGAAGGAGATGCTCAAGCAGAAGAAGCTGTAGTGGACTAAAAGCAAGTGAGAGAACAATCAATAGAAATAATAAATGATTAAAACCATCATGATCAAAACATCCAATTTTATTGGGGATAAATAGTGTTAACTACCCAAAAAAATCACAGGTGTAAAAGGGATAATGTACATGTAACTTAAATCTTGGGAGTATAACCGGTGTCATGTCACAAATCAAAGGCACAGAAGCTGAAGCATCAAATTTATTTATTTAAAAACTTCTTATTACATAAGGTTATTACAACAACTGGAAGAAAAAAAAATGTTATGCAAGGACTCGATACAACCTCAGCTGAGAGGTAACCCAGTCAGATGAGACTCCTCAATACAAACTCTCCCTCGGAGCTAAATTGTCCTAGGTGACCTATGTTGGCCTAGGCCTGAAGAACTGATGTAAATCAAATTTGAGATATTTTTTTATCATAATTCTATGTTTTATCACCTTGTTATGATAATTTTAAGCTTTTGGAAGGTGTTATTGCTATATTTTATAAATTATTGGTGTTAAGTGCACTTTGGGGAGCCAATTTATGAAGTTAGGCTAAGCAAGAGGACCAGTGTACCTATGTTACCCTGGTGTAATTACACTATTGTCTCTATCTGAAGGAGCGTAAAAATGAATGAAGCAACAACAAAGGCGGTGAAATTGTGTCATACTATAGAGTACCTATGTTAGAGTGGGTGTATCTACGACAAGGTCAGAGTCTTTATGCCAGCCTTTGTAAGAGAACAATTATGGTAGGATTTTTTAGACGGTTTGCACTATGGCTATATACGGAGACTCATGGGACAATAAGGGACACAATTGGCTTTTTTGAGGCTCACTCTTCTTAACATTTTAGAGAGTTTTCTCCATTAGTTTTCATTGGAGAAGATTTCTTAGATTTTTTTTTGAGAGTTTTTGTAGAATTATAAGAGAGAGATTTGTCTGCACTTTTACGAGGGAGATCAATGTAGTGCTTGCATTTACAAAAAGGATTGCAAAGTACGATAATGAGAGATTGGCTTGAGTTTGAGTTTCTATGCTGTCTTATGTTGTTTTCTTTTGTATTTTCAATGAAGATTTTCATGTTTTTTTATTAATTAATAGCGATGAAGTCTTCTTCATACTATGATGTAAGGCATGTGATTTCTTTATTTTTTTATCCTCGAGTTTTTCCATATACTTTTTTTAAGTGTCTGAATTTTGATACGTTTATGTGTTAGCCTTTTGATTTTTATCTTTTTCTAATATGACTAATTAAATTGTTCAAACCCCTTATGATCTAAGACTTCTAACTATTAACTAGAAGAAAAAGTAGGTTAATGCATATTCACCTAGTCGAATAAACATATTGCTAGTAGGAGAGTACATCTTAAATATGGGACTAGAGTATTCTTTGGAAATCTTGCATGGTTAAGCCCCTTAACTGTAATATGAGTTTCTAATGTTTTTATGACTTAGACATAGGCCAAGGAGGACTTCTCCATGGTTGTGAACAGCTTTTATGACTTAGACATAGGCCAAGGAGGACTTCTCCATGGTTGTGAACAGTGACGTGGAGAACTCGAAGAAAAAATATTGAGGAATCACCAATCGGTGTCACATAAGTATGAATCATTCACCTTTCAATGCTTCAAACCTTAGTATTATTTTTTAATTCCTGCATTAAAAATTTTAAACCCTTTCAACTTTATGAATACTTCAAACTAAGCTTAAAGGTTTAGTAAAATTGAACTTCACTTGTTATAAAAAAATGATAAATTCTCTTTTGGGATCAATACATGGACTCTTAATTTCATATATTACTTGATCAACACATATACGTTCGTGTTTGTCAACTGCCTTACATTAGTTTCAAGCAATAAGGACCAAGTACTTATTTCACAGGTTCATGAGCTCACGCTGCAAAGAGGCCTTTGATTGCTTGGCAACTCAATCATGTGTTCCGCGCTCACTACAAGGAGGTTGCCACCTAGAAAGTCTGGCGTCTCATGGTTTGCCTCGAGTCGACCGCTTCACCCATCTCCCATTTTGTGACACCTCTGATGGAGTTTCGATTGTGCCTAGCTTCGCACTCGGAGCATCCAATACCTCCACTTATCAGCTCTTCATCACTCAGGAGCATAACTGGAAACTCATTCGAATTCAAGGATGACAAGGTCGTTCGAGCCATTTCCCGTGAGAATAAAAATGAGTGACTCTCAACATATAATAACAAATCATCACGAATAAATGGTGTCCCTATCCAATGTCCGCAGGCGATTAAATACATTTGATAAGGAGTAGATGAGTCATAGCCTTGAGTTGCCTGAATGATCGGCTGAGGTGCTTGATAGTAAGTTTGCTCACCCAACGAACATCTTATCATAAGAATGATAGCAACAAAATCTGATTAAGGGATTAAGCTGCCCCCTTCTACAGCGANTATTTGATAAGGAGTGGATGAGTCATAGCCTTGAGTTGCCTGAATGATCGGCTGAGGTGCTTCATAGTAAGTGGCTCACCCGACGAACATCTTATCATAAGAATGATAGCAACAAAATCTGATTAAGGGATTAAGCTGCCCCCTTCTACAACGACGGTGATGAACGCTTCGAAAACACTAGGGATGTCTTTTGAAAATTACATAGGGAGATCTTGATCGGTTAACCAATATTTCAAAATTTCCAGGCGCATGCGCATGGGTATTGCCCTTCGAGCCTGAACAACAAGATCCTTGTTGATCCATCAACAAAATATTATGCTTGCAATTTAAACCACTACCTCGTGCACACGTACCAAAATAGGGCATTTAGGAGGATTTTATTTGGGACATTNGTTGCCCTTCGAGCCTGAACAACAAGATCCTTGTTGATCCATCAATAAAATATTATGTTTGCAATTTAAACCACTACCTCGTGCACACGTACCAAAATAGGGCATTTAGGAGGATTTTATTTGGGACATTAGCTTGGTTCGCTGTAAGCTACTCCCCTTGCCAAAATTTATGACAATAAGAGCTAAATCTGGAGAAAGAACTAAGAGCTCAATGAAATTCATTGGAAGTCTTATCTAACTATTTATAAAAGTGTTAGATTTAGAACTAAAGGGAGTATTTAACACTTTAAACATTTATTACAGATATAGATGTAATTATTAAATCTATTAATTCTCTCGGTCTTATTATTGTACTACCTTTTAAAATTTAAGAGAATCAATGAATTAAATATGTACATACGAAAAAGTAAGCTTCTCAAACAATCATGAAACTACAACCCCAACCAAATAAAGGTGCGCTACCGGATGACATATTCAACGGCTAGAGGGTCTTCATAAGCAATTACTAGANGGATATAGATGTAATTATTAAATCTATTAATTCTCTCGGTCTTATTATTGTACTACCTTTTAAAATTTAAGAGAATCGATGAATTAAATATGTACATACGAAAAAATAAGATTCTCAAACAATCATGAAACTGACAATCCCAACCAAATAAAGGTGCGCTACCGGATGACATATTCAACGGCTAGAGGGTCTTCATAAGCAATTACTAGATGATAGCCAAGTGACAAGGAGCCATGAAAGCGTGGTGGGTCGCTGACACATGAGGTCGATTGATCTAGGGCTGAGTGAACCACCAAAGTCGAGCGAACCACCAAGGTCAAGCAAAACATCAAAACCAAATGACTACAACCAAAGATGATTGACGTAGGATGCACCTGAACCAAGACTCATAACCGGACAATTCAAAACTAGGTACAAATAACTTGAGAGATCAGGATCACACTCAGAATAGAGGCAGAAGCAGATCCAAGGCTTCGCAAATACATTGTTCCACATGTGTGAGTATTTTAACTAAAATTGCATATGATTTAACCTGACACCTCTTCGCAGGATTTCTTTATTTTAAATCATACAACGACCTTATCATGATAGTAAATTCCTAAAAATAAGAAGCTTTATATAGGAGAAGATTCTTTTTTTTCCTCCATTGAGGAACCTTTGTCAACTCTCTGGAATTCCGTCATTTTTCTCAAAGGGTACCCTTACTTTCCGCTTTTTGGGTGTTCTATTCCTCGAAAGTGATTCAAGGATAGAAATGGCCTCAACATATATATTTCTATATCTAACACCTAAACTTTAATATTTACTTTTGAAACACTTTTGTCACATAAAGTTGTCATGCATGAAAATGTATATGAATACTTCTGATGTGATTTTAAAAATTTAAGTGCTATTCATACAAATATGTAAGTTTAGATCTTACATATATAAATGTATAAGAATTGCGTGGAATGTATGTTCGAACGCAGGTTAAAAAACTGAACCGTCACAATCCTCTAGGTTTGATTTGTCGGCATTCACAGAAAAATAAAGTTGCCATCATCAGTTCGCTTAGCATTTTTGTTGTACAAATCCAGAGGGAAATAATAAGTCCCATTGTTTTCTCAATAATCTACATAGCTAACAAATTAAAATAAGCCATGCATTACAAGCATTAACGATCAAATTAAAAAAAAAAACTTTGTTTTAAAAGCTGTCCAACTAATCCTAATGATGATTGCAAAACAAAAAGGTCGCTAATAATAGTTTGCACCCACAGATCCATCAAGTACCTTAACATTCCAGCAAACATGGTAATGATGCTTTTATTGCATGCAAGCTACCATGCCACAATGTTTCTTCATAATTATAATTCCAAAGGCAGCGATGTGTACATGTTACAAATAACTGTACAAAGAAGCTCCGTCGAAAGAAAATGCACAAAGCACAAAATTGCACAAAGCACAGAAGTGGCTTCAAGTAATTTCTTTTCTCTGTATTAAATCGAAGAATGCTTTTCACAAAAACACCAGAAGCAACTCAATAGCAAACTTGCTAGTTTGCACATAACAGTTTACAAATAAATAAAAATTAAAAACAAAAATCTCACAAGTTGGCGTGGCGAGGACCAAAGCACAAAGACATCTTAAATAACTCTCTGTCAGCAGTGAAGGCCTTTGGCCTTAATCAAAATTTCCTTCTTCACCAAAAAGGTTGCTCCGATGAAGCGAAGAGTATCAACATGAATTGATACTGTGAACTATATTTACAGCTATTTTCTTCAGTCAGAGTGCAGGAAACTTTCAAACTCGGTTCCATTAAGGGATCTGAAAACTTCGTCCCAGTTCTCAATCTGATCCCACAATGGCCTTGTGTGGATCTTGACATGACGGCTCTTTAGCTCTCTATGTGGCATTCTCAGAAAATCAAGAACATCCATCACTTTCTGCAGGGAAACCAAAAAAAAAAATGATGCATTCTGTAATTTTGAACATCCAAAACCATCACAAAACAGCTCAGAAGGTCTTAAGCCGAAATACCGTTCGATTACGAACAATATCCTCGTAATATAGGACGATGTGATGGGTGTCATTGAAGAACTGGACTGCATCTGCTGTCCAATTAATAGTATGTTTAATGTTCAGGAAAAGCTTTGTGACATCAATGTTGGGCTTATATCTAGCAAGGACATCAGCCTGAATTGAATTAAGTAAACAGAATAAGGAGATCAGCTGCTTGGCATCTCCAATGAGAAAAAATGTTTAAGGAAATTTACTAACATAGCTCACAATTCTATTGTATTTACATATATCACACCTAAACTTTCGTATTTACATACATAGCACTTTGGAGCTTTAAACCTATGCATGAAAAGGTAAATTTCACTTTTGATATTAAAGATTTGAGTGCTATGTGTGTAAAAATGAAAGTCTAAGTGTGAAATTCGTAAATACATGAGAATTGAAAAGAGCTATGTATGGAAATTCCTGGAAAGTTTATTGGGAAGAAGCTAGGAATCAGACCTCATGCCTCGAATGCACGTGAGCTTTATGAGTTCCGTTCAGCTGTTTGGCATCTCGATCGTGAGAATTTGCGAGAACCGAGATCCATCGACGAAGGAGATTTCTTCTGAAGAGGAAAATAGGAGTAACGCCTCTCTCCTTGAAGTAGTTAACTATGCCTTCATGGTTCTGCATGAGACCCTATAATCATAATGATAAAAAAATTTATTCAGTCATGAATAATGACTGGTATTTGTAAGAAAATAGGCGAAATCTGATTCAACTACCAATAACCAAAAAGGAGCATATTTTATTATAGTTTGATTGTGAAGAATTACAGCGTTAATTTCTTTGAAACTATATAAAGATCATGTTCCCCTATTTATAAAGAAAAATTAGAGCAGCTCAATCTTAAGTGTAGCAAATATCATCTTAAAGGCAAGCAAATTTACTAGTGTGTAATTTTTTTATAACAAGTAGAAGGATAGATAATTTTTGCATACTTAATACATTATTCAATATTGGAGGAATTGAGGTTGGAAAACTCCAATCTCAAAAACAAAATTGAAATGCCAAGTATGTCATCAAGTTTTAACAAAATTGCCCCATTAATTTTTAAATTGGGAGAAATCACAGTTTTGGCAATCAGTAACAATCATGATTCATAATAATAGAGGCACAATATTTATAAAATTGTTTTATACAGGTGAATTAATTCTGACAAAAAAATTAAATAAAATAATTAAAAAATCGTCATACTTCAAAACAAAATAAAGAAACTAAGATGAAACTATCAAAGAACAAGATGTGGGCACTAAAACAAACAAAACTATTATGAGAATTGAGATAGTCACCCACAATATCTTAAAGAAGAAGATAATACTAGAGGAACATGTCTAAGTTGGTTAACTAGTTTAATTAAATGGAATGCATGCTCCCTACCAAACAGAACCTTTTCTCTGAGTTATTTTCAAATTAACATCAAAACATGTGTTTTAAGATTTTTTCTCTCTCAACCAAATTAATAATTATACTGCATTAATACCGAATTCGGAATAATCATTATAGAAATAAGCATACATTATTTTTATACCTTAAACGGCAAGTTAGCAAATAATGTTAAGCATGCATAACTACATAATGAACAATCTACTTTCAGTAAGAAGAAACATAATCTTCAAATACTAACTTATTCACCATAAATACATTTAGATTTACAATCTGATTGTAATTTTTTATCCAATATGACCAATCAAAGAAATCAATTACACTAAATGATGATTTATCTACAGCATTTTTTTTTTTCTCAATAAGAAACAAAGTTTTGCATCCATCTCCATAGCTCAATGGAACGCACCATCAAGCATTTAGATAAAATTAGTTATGGATGAGAACTTCAGGAATTTTCTGAATGGAAATATTAGCAGACAATGATTATTAGATAAGAAAGTTTAAAAATTTTTCAGCTAAGATAAAAAATTTGCAGCAAAATTCCATAAACAATAGCAGAAGAATAGGATTAGCCATTGCATATAGAGGAGCAGAGGACAATTAACTAAGCCAACTCAAATGAGCAAGAGAGTTATCAATGTAGTTTTGTAAGAGATAAAATAGGAAGATTTACATACATACCACTAAATCTTGCGTATTTACATATCTAACACCTTTACTTTTTACATATATCCCACCGTATCTATGCATGAAAAGGAGTAAGTCACCTTTTAAAGTTATTTTTGATGTGATATGAAAGATTTGAGTAGGATAAATGTAAAGAGAGAAGTTTAGGCATTAGATAAGCAAATGCATAGGAATTGGGTGNGCAAAGAAGCTCCGTCGAAAGAAAATGCACAAAGCACAAAATTGCACAAAGCACAGAAGTGGCTTCAAGTAATTCCTTTTCTCTGTATTAAATCGAAGAATGCTTTTCACAAAAACACCAGAAGCAACTCAATAGCAAACTTGCTAGTTTGCACATAACAGTTTACAAATAAATAAAAATTAAAAACAAAAATCTCACAAGTTGGCGTGGCGAGGACCAAAGCACAAAGACATCTTAAATAACTCTCTGTCAGCAGTGAAGGCCTTTGGCCTTAATCAAAATTTCCTTCTTCACCAAAAAGGTTGCTCCGATGAAGCGAAGAGTATCAACATGAATTGATACTGTGAACTATATTTACAGCTATTTTCTTCAGTCAGAGTGCAGGAAACTTTCAAACTCGGTTCCATTAAGGGATCTGAAAACTTCGTCCCAGTTCTCAATCTGATCCCACAATGGCCTTGTGTGGATCTTGACATGACGGCTCTTTAGCTCTCTATGTGGCATTCTCAGAAAATCAAGAACATCCATCACTTTCTGCAGGGAAACCAAAAAAAAAATGATGCATTCAGTAATTTTGAACATCCAAAACCATCACAAAACAGCTCAGAAGGTCTTAAGCCGAAATACCGTTCGATTACGAACAATATCCTCGTAATATAGGACGATGTGATGGGTGTCATTGAAGAACTGGACTGCATCTGCTGTCCAATTAATAGTATGTTTAATGTTCAGGAAAAGCTTTGTGACATCAATGTTGGGCTTATATCTAGCAAGGACATCAGCCTGAATTGAATTAAGTAAACAGAATAAGGAGATCAGCTGCTTGGCATCTCCAACGAGAAAAAATGTTTAAGGAAATTTACTAACATAGCTCACAATTCTATTGTATTTACAGATATCACACCTAAACTTTCGTATTTACATACATAGCACTTTGGAGCTTTAAACCTATGCATGAAAAGGTAAATTTCACTTTTGATATTAAAGATTTGAGTGCTATGTGTGTAAAAATGATAGTCTAAGTGTGAGATTCATAAATACATGAGAATTGAAAAGAGCTATGTATGGAAATTCCTGGAAAGGTTATGGGGAAGAAGGTAGGAATCAGACCTCATGCCTCGAATGCACGTGAGCTTTATGAGTTCCATTCAGTTGTTTGGCATCTCGATCGTGAGAATTTGCGAGAACCGAGATCCATCGACGAAGGAGATTTCTTCTGAAGAGGAAAATAGGAGTAACGCCTCTCTCCTTGAAGTAGTTAACTATGCCTTCATGGTTCTGCATGAGACCCTATAATCATAACGATAAAAAAATTTATTCCGTCATGAATAATAACTGGTATTTGTTAGAAAATAGGCGAAATCTGATTCAACTACCAATAAAAAAAAGGAGCATATTTTATTATAGTTTGATTGTGAAGAATTATAGCGCTAATTTCTTTGAAACTATATAAAGATCATGCTCCCCTATTTATTAAGAAAAATTAGAGCAGCTCAATCTTAAGTGTAGCAAATATCATCTTAAAGGCAAGCAAATTTACTAGTGTGTAATTTTTTTATAACAAGTAGAAGGATAGATAATTTTTGCATACTTAATACATTATTCAATATTGGAGGAATTGAGGTTGGAAAACTCCAATCTCAAAAACAAAATTGAAATGCCAAGTATGTCATCAAGTTTTAACAAAATTGCTCCATTAATTTTTAAATTGGCAGAAATCACAGTTTTGGCAATCAGTAACAATCATGATTCATAATAATAGAGGCAAAATATTTATAAAATTGTTTTATACAGGTGAATAAATTCTGACAAAAAAATTAAATAAAATAATTATAAAATCTTCATACTTCAAAACAAAATAAAGAAACTAAGATGAAATTATCAAAGAACAAGATGTGGGCACTAAAATAAACAAAACTATTATGAGAATTGAGATAGTCACCCACAATATCTTAAAGAAGAAGATAATACTAGAGGAGCATGTCTAAGTTGGTTAACTAGTTTAATTAAATGGAATGCATGCTCCCTACCAAACAGAACCACTTCTTTGAGTTATTTTCAAATTAACATCAAAACATGTGTTTTAAGATTTTTTTTGTGTCTCAACCAAATTAATAATTGCATCAATACCGAATTCGGAATAATCATTATAGAAATAAGCATACATTAATTTTAACTTTAACGGCAAGTTAGCAAATAATGTTAAGCATGCATAACTACATAATGAACAATCTACTTTCAGTAAGAAGAAACATAATCTTCAAATACTGACTTATTCACCATAAATACATTTAGATTTACAATCTGATTGTAATTTTTTATCCAATATGACCAATCAAAGAAATCAATTACACTAAATGATGATTTATCTACAGATTTTTTTTTTTTCTCAATAAGAAACAAAGTTTTGCATCCATCTCCATAGCTCAATGGAACGCACCATCAAGCATTTAGATAAAATTAGTTATGGATGAGAACTTCAGGAATTTTCTGAATGGAAATATTAGCAGACAATGATTATTAGATAAGAAAGTTTAAAAATTTTTCAGCTAAGATAAAAAATTTGCAGCAAAATTCCATAAACAATAGCAGAAGAATAGGATTAGCCATTGCATATAGAGGAGCAGAGGACAATTAACTAAGCCAACTCAAATGAGCAAGAGACTTATCAATGTAGTTTTGTAAGAGATAAAATAGAAAGATTTACATACATACCACTAAATCTTACGTATTTACATATCTAACACCTTTACTTTTTACATATATCCCACCATATCTATGCATGAAAAGGAGTAATTCACCTTTTAAAGTTATTTTTGATGTGATATAAAAGATTTGAGTAGGATAAATGTAAAGAGAGAAGTTTAGGCATTAGATAAGCAAATGCATAGGAATTGGGTGGTATGTATATAAATGACCCTAACCAGAAATAGAAAATTGCAATCAAAGAGTAAGCAAAGCAAGATAAATTAGCTCCTCCTAAAGAGTAATCAACAAAGAGTTAGAACTCAACAACAACAGCTAAAACTAAATACAAAATTATGCGAAAATTCACCTGATTAAGCATCCATTTGAAGCCAACAGCACCAGTACATTCATTTTTAGAAGCACTGCTATACCAATCCAAACTGTAAACTTTATCCAAGGTTGCAATGATAGTTGAGATATTGCTTCGCCTTTCTTTGACAGAAAAAATCTCACCATTCGAGCTAATATTGATGTGGCTATTCAACAAGGTTTCAAGCCAACCACTACCAGACCTTTGCATTGACAATAGAGCAAAATATCGAACCGGCGTACATGCACATTCATTTCTAATAGTTGAATAGCAAAAATTAATTTGAATTGGACTAATTTTAACAAACAAAAATAAAGGAAGATGTATTAGCATACCACTTAATTCTTATGGATTTGCATATCTAACATGTGAAATTTAATTTTTACATATATGCCACCTTGTTTATGCATAAGGAGTTGTATTTCACTTTTAAAAAGTTTAAATGATGGTATTTCTTACGTGATATGAATGATTTGAGTGATATAAACATAAAAAATAAAAGTTTTGTTGTTAGATGTATAAATACAAAAGAATTAGGTGGTTTCTAAGTAAATGCCCCAATTATAAAAGGAATAAGATTTACCTGGTATAAGTCGTCGGCTCCGGGTAGTGAATGTATGGAAGTTCAGATGGTGCAATGTTAGGATGCCGCCAAGGTTCATCCTTGACTTCCACTCTCATTACATTGGGGCTGATTATGAAACCCTTTTGCTTGATACATATGGAGCATATATAAACACTGCTAATCATTACCAAACATAAAACAACAGTTCTCAGCACAACTGGATATTTCTTCTGAGGCTTTGTGCCAAAAGCATCCTGTAAAGGAGGTTTAAAGCAAAAGAAGCAAATTAGCTTCTAGAGTCTACATTTGTTTGCCATGAATCAAAAATCCTGTAAAATAAAGGGTTTTGTTAAGATTTTCGGTATTTATCAAGAACCTCAGTGAATGGGCACATAGCGAAGTCTTGCCAGGAAAAACTCTCTTGGGCAACGGTTGATAAATCATTTATCAAACATTGGAAACAAACATAATATTGACGAACAGTAAGAAAAAGAACCCAATATTCAAAAGGTACACTGAAGAAAGGAATTTAAGGGAAAAAAAAAACTCAAGCTACGATTTTTCGAAAGCAACAGAATCGGCCAAACGGAAAAGATGGAAATCTTACAAAAATCATAGATATATCGGGTGTAGCAAACCAAAAAAGCCCACCTATAACAAATTAAAAACCATAAAGAACGCGGATAACCGTTCTCATAATCATCAAAACCTAAAAAGCATAAAGATACCATCTTTCAAGCTGATAGACATTTCAAAACAATGCTTCGTTGAAAAACAAAAAACCCTAAAAGCGAAAACAGTAATAAATCGAAGCACAAAAAACGAACAGAGTTCTTACCTTATTGATTGCGGAGCAGTCCTCAACCATTTTTACCCTCTTACTCAAACTTTCTCCTTGTTTCAGCGAAAGCAAATCAGAGGAAGATTCTTCTCCTCTCTTCTCTTACCTAAGCCAGGTTTTACGCCCTTTTTTCTCTCCAACGATCAAACTCCACCGATGGAATCCGAGCTTCCTATAAAAAAAAAGCCAACTTTCCTCTTCATCTTCGTTATATTGCCTCCTTTTAAACGAAAGCTGCCCCCTTCCTTCTTTTTTCCTCTTCTCTCCCACGCTCTCCCCGTTTCTTTCCGCGCGCCTGCAAGCAGCTCTATTTCTGGTTCAAAGGATCAAAGAAAGAGGGTGAAACAAGATGGTTTCTCCTAAAATATTTTAATTATGTAATGATCTAAGCTTCTTAACCATGTTATAATCACGTTTAGCCATGATATTATTTATTTAATATCCCTGAATGCAACGCAAAAATATTAACAATTTAGGGTTGTAGGTTTGTAGCAAAATCGAATCTTTTCGTGAACTTGGAGTGGGAACCAACGCAGCTTGTATTAGCTAATGTGATTATGGCTGTGAATGAATTTAATGGACAAAATTTGGCTCCATCAATATTTCAAATTTATAGATTAATAAATTTAAATTTTTTTCATAAAACACCAATATAAATCAATCAAATTTGAATATAATTTAATACTTTTATTAATAATCACAAACAAACTCATTTCTTATTTAATAAATAACTTGTTAAATACTATAAGATATATTATTTAAATAAATTTAATTATCTAGAATTTATTTAATTTTATATTTAATAATAATATATTATAGTTTTATATTAATATGAATATAAAGTTAGCAAATTTTTTTTATTTAATAATTTGTTACTATTTATTTATATTACTTGATTGCATGAAAGTTTACTTATTACTTTTATATTATCTTATCTACTTGATATAAAATAGTTATACATTAACATAAATTTTATTAAAAAAAAATTTTATTTAAATTTATTAAATTATTTGTTATTAATTATATATAAAAAATATAGTACTAATTTTTAACTTTTTTTCTAACTTTATATGAAAAATTATGTATAATTCAAATTTTTTATTTTTTATAAAAATTAAAAATTTCTTTGAACCTTTAATTTGTTCAATTAATATAAAAAAGTCAAGTACAAATAAAGTATAAATATTAAAAAATTTAAATTTAGTCAACTTTGAACATTTATGAGAAAGCTAAACTCAAGTTCAAACTGAATGCAAAAAACTTATGATTCGATCAAGCCAAGTCTATTCCATACCAGTCCTACGTGTGACTCACCAAAAAAGATAAATTAATTTTAATTTTTCATAGAAGTTTACATTATTCCATTTAGTTGTGCTTATTTTTATCATGTTAGTGTTTTATATTTTTTTTCATTATCCCCTTGAAGTATTTTTTGGCTGAATTATGGTATAAAAATTACTTCTGGTTATGTCTTTGATTTTTAAATGTTAATCTAAGGTTATGCAGCCCTGTATAAAATTATTGTTATGAGTACAAAATCTGGATGGGATTATTTTTATTCAAATTGAATGGAATATATTTTATAGATATTAAATATACTTTATGACAGATGTAAATTATGAATATTTAATCAAAATTTAGTTTATGTTTTTTATTATATTTATTAATTATAAAGTTAATTATAATTAAATTTGAATCAGATATCTGACATTTTTTAATATAGAAAATCCACTTACCAGGAATAAGCAATTTGTTCAAAAAAGTCATCCAAAAATGACAGCAACAGTAATAATCTCTCTGTTGTTCCATAAAGGATGTTGAAGGATAAACAAAAGCCTAAATAATATGGGAATGTTAACTGATTATTGTAATTAGCTCTAATTGTTGGTTTCCAAAACTAAAAAGAGAATATAAAAATAGAAAAAAATGATGGGGATATGTTGACCTTAGGCATCTAAAATTGGAAGGCAGCATAAAATGCATTTAGCTCATGATATGAAATATAACTAAGAATAGTTTATACCATAACATTTCTTTATTTTGTCTAATTTTTTCAAGTAATTATTATTGATACGCCATCAACAAATTATGTCATTGTTAATCTTATTTTCACTCAACTAACTCACACTGAGCACAACCCCCCTACTTCCGGGCCTAGCCATGCCCAGAAGTATCCAGGCATGGTCACGCCCAGTCCAGGCATGGTCTCACCCGACGCTAGCATAGCCATGCCTGTATCACGCCAGAGATCCATGGTTTTTGTCCTCGGATCCGGAAACAAAAATGCTCGTTGGTTTACCAACGGCGATCCGTGTGCTCTCTAACCGCTAGAATATTTGTGACTGTCTATCCACTACCTCAATCAATGGTCACGGAGGCCTCTGCCACCACCTCTAGAGCCTATAAATAGGTGCCTCCTCCACTAGCTTCAACACACAGACACACACACACACACTTTGAAGACTCACTTCAGCCACTAGTGCAAAGAAGTGAAAGAAGACGAGCCCACACCTCCTCCTCCTCCTCCTACGGCGAACCCCCGCTACCTGCCTTCTCCGGTAAGACCTTTAATTTATTTTGTTTAAGCCTTTATTTTAAATTAATTCGGTTTAGTCTAGGTTAACCCAAATCAATAGCATTGGATTAGACTTAAGTTTGAGTCCGGGTTAGGTCGACTTGAACCTAGCCTAACTATAACGCAAACTGTTGTCAATCATTGAATAGGTGAGGATTCACCTCATGATTTAGACGAACAACCTCATATTTGAATCCCATCACAGAAGGTTTATCCATGTTTGTTGTTATTGATTTAGTTGAGGTTCATCATTTGCTTCATGTTTTAAGTAGCTCGAATGCTAGTCCCTCCAAAACAGAGTTAGCAAACCCTAACAGTAAGAGAGAAGCCCACGATATGTTAGTGCTTCGGTGGTGCTCCAACAATGCTCCGACAATCCTTTGACAATCCTCGGACAAGCCTTCTATGAGCTAGGATGAAGCTCTCCCTTAGTGTAGCATAGTCGACGTCGTGCTCCCTTGCTCGTCGAGCCTTTCCTCAAGGAAATATTCTCACACACTTAAGAAACGAGGTGGAGGAAGATGAAGAAGATGAGGAAGGAGTTGAAGGAGAAGCAAAAATGTGGGAGAAAAGCTCCCTTNGGACGCCGTGCTCCCTTGCTCGTCGAGCCTTTGCTCAAGGAAATATTCTCACACACTTAAGAAATGAGGTGGAGGAAGATGAAGAAGATGAGGAAGGAGTTGAAGGAGAAGCAAAAATGTGGGAGAAAAGCTCCCTTAGCTTTCACCAAGTGCTCTCCAAGGATCTTATAAGCTTCTTTAAATGCTCTTACAAAGCTCTCCAAACTCCTTCAACCCACTGATGAAGAATGAGAGGGAGAGGGCGACTGATCGGCTCGATAGATGTCGATGGATCAAGAGAGAGGGAAATATGAGACTCCCTCCATTTAAACTAGCTCAGTCATAACTTCATAGATCCACATGAAACTTCTAAAGGAGGGCTAAAAAAGCCATTTCACAACCTCTATTCCCATCCCCAAGGTTCATCATCATGGATTAGTAATTTTGGTTGACTTGGGAAACAAAACCACACCAATAGTAGCCCTTTTTTGTGATTTGAGAAGGGACTAGNGCATTTCACAACCTCTATTCCCATCCCCAAGGTTCATCATCATGGATCTGTAATTTTGGTTGACTTGGGAAACAAAACCACACCAATAGTAGCCCTTTTTTGTGATTTGAGAAGGGACTAGCCCCTAGGCGCTAGTCTAGCACAACGGTGTCGGGCTCCTGGTGCCTAGGAGCTTGGTCTGGCTCCCAGGCGCCACCTACTTTCCCAGATATAGGGAAAGGGTCATTTTTGAGCAATTTTTGGTGCCTTGGGGACCNTTAGCGCCTAGGCGCTAGTCTAGCACAACGGTGTCGGGCTCCTGGTGCCTAGGAGCTTGGTCTGGCACCCAGGCGCCACCTACTTTCCCAGATATAGGGAAAGGGTCATTTTTGAGCAATTTTTGGTGCCTTGGGGACCCAAAATGGTGCCAGACTTGCAATAGCTTGGTTTAAATGTCCACAAAGAAATTTTTGGAGCCTAAGCCAGCGTTGACGCATGGGCCCTAGTTTAGCCCAGAAATGCTAATTTTTAGCGGGTGTGCCCAATGAAGAATTTTCTCGATTGGTAAGCTATTAGAGGCTCCATATGAATTCATAGTCCATTTAGGGCAGCTTATAGGGTGTGGCGGTGTTTTGAAAACGATGCCTTCATGTTTGAATGTCACGTTCGGGTGTCGTTTTGGTGCTGCTCCAAAAATCAAATCGTGCTTTCCTTATTACCTTTGAAAGCCGGATTGGGGTTGGGTCCCGAGTATGCTTATCGCGTTTAGGGGAAGAATTCTTGAGGTGTCATTCCCTGCTCTCCCTCATCCTCGCCCTTCCGAGGAGAACCTCTCCTCTTCTCCTTCACTTTGTCGGAGATTGGCACATATGAGGTATGCATTCAATTCTCGCAGTACTTTCATTTTTTTTGTTTGGGAATGTTGGAATTACAAATATGATGGGGGAATTTGAGAAAATAGAAGNCCTCTATATGAATTCAGAGTCCATTTGGGGCAGCTTATAGGGTGCGGCGGTGTTTTGAAAATGATGCCTTCATGTTTGAATGTCACGTTCGGGTGTCGTTTTGGTGCTGCTCCGAAAATCAAATCATTTTTTTCCTTATTACCTTTGAAAGCCGGATTGGGGTTGGGTCCCGAGTATGCTTATCGCGTTTAGGGGAAGAATTCTTGAGGTGTCATTCCCTGCTCTCCCTCATCCTCGCCATTCCGAGGAGAACCTCTCCTCTTCTCCTTCACTTTGTCGGAGATTGACACATATGAGGTATGTTTTCGACCTCACACTCTCACCCTACCCGATATTCCCTCTCCTCCCTTCTCGCGAGTATGCATTCGATTCTCACAGTACTTTCATTTTTTTTGTTTGGGAATGTTGGAATTACAAATATGATGGGGGAATTTGAGAAAATAGAAGCATTTGCTATGGCATTTACATACATATAACTTCCTATTCGTATGATATATTTTCTGCTTGGGAATGTTGGAATTACAATTTTCAACTCCTGTGATATGTTGAAAAGAAATGTAATGGGAGATTTACATACCTACCACTTCATTTCCTATTCAATTCATATGCACTCTTTAAAAACAATATAATGGGGGATTTACATACATACCACTCTATGTAGTTACATTTCAATTTCTATGCTCTTTAGTTAGAAAATATAATGGGGCATTTACATACAGAGCACACAATTCCTTAATGCTGGAATTTGCATTAGTGATGAATGCTTTATCATACATACAATATGGTGGAATTTGTATTAGTTGAATGCATTCTCAAGTATCTTAAAATATAATGGGGCATTTACATACATACAGAACACGCAATTCTCTTTATTTTTTGAAATGCAAGTATCTTAAATACTAAGTACATATCCCTCAACCAGTTTGGGAAACATGGAAAGTTTAGTTCATATCCCTCAACTTTTTTCAAATGCTTTGTGAAGTGGGTAACATAGAAAGTTCTTTCAAAAGCGCATATCCTCTCCTCCTTCTAATTCCTTTTCTTATTGTTGGTAATTGGGGAAGGAGTTCTTAAATGCATACATTTTTAGGTTATCTAATTGGGTAAGAGCAAATAAAAGAAGGTGTTTATTTTTGTTATTGGGGCTGAAGTCCTATATATATGGAACTATTTGTGTCTGTTCTTGGTGCTGAGATGAGTTACATGCTATCTCTGGAATGGGGATAAATCTTTTTACTCTTGAGATGATTGGTAATGGTGTTGAGCATAGTGGTAATAGTGTTGAGATGAGTTGTAAGGTGGCATATATTTATCTCTAGAATGGGAATTATTTTTAGTCTTGAGATGAATGGTGATGGTGTTGAGCATAGTTCACTTTCAGGAGAACTGGACATTTGCACTTGTATTGGCTGGAGATGAGTGGTTGTCGACACAATTTTTGGTTGAGGAGTTGTGAAGTTGTCGGCTGTTAGAATGAATATCCCAACACCCGTTTTAATTTAATTTAATACATATATAAATTAGAAAAAAATAGTATTTTGAATTTTTAAAAATACAAGACCAAACTCATCTCATATCCCCAGTAGTTTAAATAAACGAGTCTAATGCCGCTAGAAGTGCACCTATCCCGAGGGATGGATACATTACTTACTGGTGAAGACTCAATTAAATAAACTAAAGATTATATGACATTCGTTTAAATCTTGAAAAATCATTTTATTTAGAAGCCAACAATTTTTCCTATTTAATACGAAGAATTATATAGGATTTATATTAAGCTGGGTTCGAAAATGATTCCTATAAGGGCAAATTCCTATAGTTAATTACATCTAAAATAACCAAAGTCACCTAAGAAAACTCTTGATAAAAATTATAGGATATTTTCTTCAAAGAGGTCAAAGGATCAGGACTTTTCAATGAGATCGGACAAAGATGTGTGAAAGGGGAATGTCTCAAATTTGGAATATTTTATTTTAGAATCTAAAAGAAGAAAAACTAGGGGATGTCACAGATCCGGAGGAGAACCTTAGTGACTTCCCAAGCTATCCTATAGTTTAGCTTCGATTTTGGAGATTAGAATTATTGAATGTTTCATTTTGCCAATTTTATTAATTAAAACTTATATTCGTGTGAAGCGATCACACAAATAGCCTGAAAGATATAAGAATTTAGGTCGTGACAGAAGACAACCTTGGAATCCTAAAGCAGGTTAAGGATTAAATTGTATGACAGAGCTATACAAAGACCTAAAGATGAGTTGAGGATTTATGTTGCACTAAACAGACAACCTCAAAATCCTATGGTTTGTTTGTTTAATTCTAAGAAAAGATATGCTATTGTAGATCCTCTTAATGTTGAAGATGGTCGTGCTGCCCACAATGCTAGCTCCAAGCTCCTCGTCATGACGAGTTTAAGTTTTCTAATGTGTCAAGTTATGATGTCAAATCAGATGTCCCTATGGTTATGGTCTTTTAAGTGTTATGAGGCATATTAAAGTTGATTAAAGCGACACCGGTTAGGATCCTACATTTCTCTCGTTCCGGTACCACTATTTTCTATTAAATTTACTTAGTCTAAATGAATTTACCAAACTCAACTTAATGAGTTTCATACTTTCATTTAGACCGTAGGAAAGCTCAGTAGCAACCATAGGTTACCTCCTCCGAGGGATTCTCGATCATCCAATAGAGACGTCTTAATTTGGTTGTAATTGTTGTTTTGTGATGTTTGTGATTAAATTTTGAGTTGTTGTATATTTTGAATGTTGTGGCGGTGAGTTTTATCTTGGTTGATTTTAATTTTCATTTTAGTTTTAGTTTTCATGCAGGGTGACATAATTATTTAGCATGCAAATTTTGTAAGCATAAAAGTATAGTGTAGAAAGTACTGTAAACTGCAAAAGTGTACCTGTCGAGTCTTCTTGTTCCTCCACCTGAAACTTTAATATCTTTGCAAGACATTTATATATAATGTTACAGAATTGAAAACATGCTTTATAAAGGAAAATAGAAAATACAAGTTTGAGGTGTGTCTACCAGATCTTATGTCATATTCTGGTGGTTCTAAATTTTGATGATTCTATTAAGTAAATTATAATAAGTCCAGATGTCCTTCAAGGTTTCCAAAGGATCATGAAGAAGTCTCAGGTAATACCCTAGACATTTCATAGTCCTTGGAATTATCTTGAGTTCATTTTGATCTTATTGTGTTTGTTATATATTTCATCCAACTAATACTCTTATGCTCAGTGAATTATGTTGTTTTGATTATTTCTTAAGTAGGGTAATTATCACTTGTGTCTCATTTATGAGTTATATAGATAAAAGCCCGTAGGGGCAACTTGACTTAAATTAATTAATTTGATTTTTTAAGAGATGGGCTTGTTGTGTTTTGAAGATTTCAAATTAATTATAGTTTGTTCTCTAAACCTCATTAGATAAAATTTTAATTAAGCTTAATTCACTACTAAGCCCTTAAGATTTAATGGGTAGATTTGCAATTTCATGAAAAATGATTTTTTTTAATATTTATATTCTTATCATGAATTATAAATCATTTTAAAAATATTAATTGGGGGCTTCAAATCATTGAGTTATGATCTCCCAAAATCAAACATCTCACTTTAGTATCCCCTTATTTAAATATTCTTCCAAATTTTGTTAATTTGAAAAATTATGAATTTATCCTTTATGAAATTAAAAGTGAGGTTGGTTTGTACCACTTATTCATTTTTTTTATTTCAATCATCAAGACATGTTATTTTAACATCATTTATTACTCATTTACCCTCTGGATTAGACCTAAATATTTATTAAGCTTTAAATTCCAAAATTACACTTTTGCCCCTAAGGCCTAACATCTCATAATTCATTAAATTAGACTCAAATGACTTGGAAATTTTGTGTTAACCCACTCATGGGTTAATTAAAATATCACAGAAGAAAATGTGATTTTTCTGAATTTATTTAATTTCTATAGTTATTTATAATGCAAAAATAAGAATTTTTAATGAAAAGTTAATAACTCAATCAAAATAAAACTTCTATCCTTAATAAAATTATTGGAGATTCATCTAAATTAGAGGACCATTTGGACCAATTTTCATCATTTTTAGAAATTTAATGTAATTATTAAAATTATTTGTTGGTTTTTAGTATTAATTAAATATAAAATAATATTTAAATTAAAAATTAAGTTTTATATTTTTATTAAATCTCTTTGAGTCCAGGGAACCCAAAGAAATAAATTTCATATTTTTNCGTTAATTTGAAAACTTATGAATTTATCCTTTATGAAATTAAAAGTGAGGTTGGTTTGTACCACTTATCCATTTTTTTATTTCAATCATCAAGACATGTTATTTTAACATCATTTATTACCCATTTACCCTCTAGATTAAACCTAAATATTTATTAAGCTTTAAATTCCAAAATTACACTTTTGCCCCTAAGGCCTAACATCTCATAATTCATTAAATTAGACTCAAATGACTTGGAAATTTTATGTTAACCCACTCATGGGTTAATTAAAATATCAGAGAAGAAAATGTGATTTTTCTGAATTTATTTAATTTCTATAATTATTTATAATGCAAAAATAAGAATTTTTAATGAAAATTTAATAACTCAATCAAAATAAAACTTCTGTCCTTAATAAAATTATTGGAGATTCAACTAAATTAGAGGACCATTTGGACCAATTTTCATCATTTTTAGAAATTTAATGTAATTATTAAAATTATTTGTTGGTTTTGAGTATTAATTAAATATAAAATAATATTTAAATTGAAAATTAAGTTTTATATTTTTATTAAATCTCTTTGACTCTAGGGAACCCAAAGAAATAAATTTCATATTTTTGTGATTTATATTTTAATTATTTAAATTATTTTAGTGAAAAATTAGAGAAAATTCATTTTTAAGCTTTTAAAATTAATATTTTGACTTAAAAAAAAGGAAAATTATTTTAATTAGTCCCAATTGATTAGGAAGCAAAATGTGACATTTTTGTGTGTTTTTACCATTTTGTAATTTTTATGATTTTTAANACCCAATTGATTAGGAAGCAAAATGTGACATTTTTGTGTGTTTTTACCATTTTGTAATTTTTATGTTTTTTAATTAATTTTTAATTATTTAAATGCTCAAAAATGACTTAAAAATGAAGAATTTATTTTTATTCAAATGTTATTTTTCTTCGGTTCCTTTGGTCATGAGGAGCTCCCAAAACCAATTTTGTAATTTCTTGAGTTGTATTTTAGTTATTAAAAANATTTTTAATTAATTTTTAATTATTTAGATGCTAAAAAATGACTTAAAAATGAAGAATTTATTTTTATTCAAATTTTATTTTTCTTAGGTTCCTTTGGTCATGAGGAGCTCCCAAAACCAATTTTGTAATTTCTTGAGTTGTATTTTAGTTATTAAAAACATTTTAATGCCAAAAATGTGGTTTCACTTATTTATTCCGTTTGAATGGTTAAATTAACTTCAATTGAGTTGAAATTTTTTATGGGGAGCTCCCCGAACATTACATTATAGTGGAGAGTGATTCTTATTCGATTTACATTTATCTTTGCTGCAAATTAATTTTCTTTTCATATTTAGGGTTAGTGACAATTAGGATTATTTTCNTATGGGGAGCTCCCCGAACATTAAATTATAGTGGAGAGTGATTCTTATTCCATTTACATTTATCTTTGCTGCAAATTAATTTTCTTTTCATATTTAGGGTTAGTGACAATTAGGATTATTTTCAATGAGTTAAATCAAGTTTATTTTTTTCCTAGGATTTTCTGATCACAATGAACCTACTAAAACATGTTTTATATTTTTATGATGAGTATTTTAATTATTATAATTTTTATAACAAAACAGGGACAATTAACTTGAAAATTAGATATCTCTAGTTAGAGATGCCCCCTGACCTTGGAAAAATCAAGGGAGATGACAAACAATAGAGACATCAAAAGCCCCATGATCCCATGCCATGGTGAAATGTCTATGCAAATGAAGAATCAAAATAAGGAAAACATGATTTAATTCATTAAAATATGCATCAAATGGACATGAAAATATTTCCACATTGTTCTCCCTTGTTCACTAAGCAAGAGAGTATTTTTATTTTATTTTTATGATTTTTTTACACAAAGTTATGGATTTTTTAAGTTATGGGAATTTAAATAATTCACATAAAATTCTATTTATCCACTTATCCTACTCATCCTCGTACGCGTCAAAGAGACACGTGTCCCCGTGGGATTGGGCGTCGCTGTCTGATTCAAGTCCCACTTTTCGAACCATGGCTCTATTCGGCGCAACCATGACCGTCCAAGCGATACACGCTCAATCAGTCGGCGTGTGGTCATCGTCCCTAACGAGTCATGCCCGCAAACCATCCATTTTTTAGACCTAATATCTCGCTCGATTCTCAACCAAATCAAGTGAGGCTGGTTCCTATCGACATGTCTTGATGAGCCGCACACATCCATATGGTTAATCAACCCTTAAATCAACTATGTGCACATGGGGAATCAAATGAAGCTCGATTTAGGACTAAGTTCCAATACCTTTGTCCAAGAGGTGAAGCCTCGATTGGATGCTTATGGAAGCTTCGTGGGGGTCCCAAGAGCCTAGGGATGGAGCCTCTTGTCGTGGTGAATTGCCTAAACCCAATTTCAACCAAGGCCAATTTGGGGTGTTGATTAAGGTTCACCTTAGGGTGCTCTGGTGATGATGCTTCTATGGGGGATCTCTCACTCTGGGGATGGTGTGGGTACAATTAATTTGAATTTGATAGAGTATTTGGAGGTGTCCTGTTTTAGCCTAGGAATTGAGCTCCAAAATTGAGCTCGAGTAGAGGATTTGAGTGGCTAGGGATGGTTGGGTTGAACTCAAGAGGTCTTAAGAAAACTTTGGAAGCAATTTGGAAGAGTCTCCCCAAGAAATTTCAAGCTTTCTTCCTTTGGCCATGGAGGATGGGTTTAAATAGAGGGGGAAGGAGGGCCACCAGGGGCAATTGGTGGGTGCCTTAGGTTGCTTATGTGGATTCCAACAAGGTTCAAAATCCAATTGAGATGAGACAGCTTGGATGGGTTTAATTTTGAGTTTTAGCCTAGGTGGAGCACTTTGGGGTGGCTTTTCTGGCGGCCTAGGTGGCCTACAGACTAGGCTCATGTCACCATCTAGACCAAGGAGGTCAGGGCTTGGGTTTGGTTCAGTCAATTGGGGTTGGCCATGTGTAATGGCATTGAATTGAAATAGTATGGGGAAAGGGTTATTTTGGGTCAATTTGGGTCAAATCATGATTTGGGTTAGGTTCAGCCACCAAGGGATTTTGGCTAACCCCAATTGACAAGGTCAGCTAAATTTGTGTGGAGAGGTCTCCATCCAAGGGATTTTGGCTAAGCATGGGTTTAAGTGATTCATTAAAAGGGTTAAAAATCTTTTTCAAGAGGCTTAAAAGTGGCTTGGCCTCTTGCCATTAATAGCTTGATGATGTGGAAAGTCTCTCATGGCTTTTCTATGGCTTGAGAGTGGCTTCATTGCTTGCATGTGGCTTGGCTAATTTTCATGAGAAGAGATTTTGGATTTATTTAGTATTTTTGGTGAAGTTTGGCTTGTTGCTTGATGTTGAATGCTTTGATTTTGAATTTAATATTTTAGGAATGATTTTAATCAAATGAATGATGAAGAGAAAGAATTGTCATATGGGCTTTAGATTTGGGCTTTTGAAATTAAATGTTGTGGGCTTGGGAATTTGAATTTAAAATTGAATTCGGGCTAAAATTCATGCTAATTGAATATTGAGTTTGGTGTAGGAATATATCACAAAGGCTTTGGAAGAACCTCAAGTGGTTTTGAATTGAGTTGGGGGGNGATGATGAAGAGAAAGAATTGTCATATGGGCTTTAGATTTGGGCTTTTGAAATTAAATGTGGTGGGCTTGGGAATTTGAATTTAAAATTGAATTCGGGCTAAAATTCATGCTAATTGAATGTTGAGTTTGGTGTAGGAATATATCACAAAGGCTTTGGAAGAACCTCAAGTGGTTTTGAATTGAGTTGGGGGGCTAATTTAGTAGATTTAGACATATAGTCAAAATTGAGTTTTTTGATTTGAATGAAATTGGGCTTGAATTTTATTTAAATTAGGATTGGGTATGCTGAATTTTGATTTGGAATTGAAATTGGGCAATATTGGGATCAATTGGGCTAAGATTAGGGCTAATTTGGGGACATTTGAGCATTTAAGGGCAAATTGGGGCTTTTGGTCAAATTGGATTAATTTGGTCAAATTGGGTCAAATTGATGATAAAAAATTGAAATTGGGAATATTTGGGATGATTTTGGAATTCTTGGAACTTTTTGGATTTTTGGAATTTTTAGGTCATGAGGTGTATTTTGGTAATTTTGGGCAATTTTTTTGGGAATTTAGTGATTTTGGTGGATTTTGGTCAATTTAGTTAGTGGTTAGTGGTTTGAGATGATTTTTGGAAACNAGGAATTTAGTGATTTTGGTGGATTTTGGTCAATTTAGTTAGTGGTTAGTGGTTTGAGATGATTTTTGGAAACATTTGGGTATTTTGGGTAATTTTGGAAAAATTAGGGTTGTAGGGGTATTTTGGTAATTTTGTGATTTGGGTCAAAATGGGACAACAAGCCATGAAGCCATACTAAATCAATAGAAGCCATATGAGGACTCATTTTGGATGCTCAATGTGCTGGTTCTAACCCTCTTAGCCAAAGATTAGGGGTACAGGGTCATTCACATGAGCTTTCCAAAAGGAGTAGGAGACCAACTTAAGGGATCTTAAGGTTTAGGGTATGTGAGAGATTGTAATGTGTGCAAGTTAGCCCCACCAAAACCAAATCACCCAGGGTTAGTCCTAAGACCTGACCATCCTATTGGGGACTCTATTTGAGTTCCACCATACTGATCCCACCTAATAAGTGCTAGAGGTTAGGACCAATATGTAAAACTCCAAGCTAGGCAAAGAAGAGTTTGAAATTTATAATGGTGAGGGTTCATTTTCTTGTCTTCTAGGAATAGTCAACAGGAAAGTTCTATGGCTAGACCCTAGGCTACTAAAGAGGAAAAACTAGACCTCAACCAAAAAGAGCTCAACAGTGGTATTCTGAAGGATCATTTGGTTATTAGATCGATTCAGTGCTCTTTTTCAGGCTATTGGGTTTCATTAGGCAACTTAGTTTATTCTCAATTCTTCTTAGTTTTGTATTAAATCCTGAATTTACTATAGCGAGAGAGAGAGAGAGAGAGAGAGAGAGAGAGAGAAAATTTATGAATGGCGAGAAACATAAAATTTTGGCCATAATTTTGCTCTATTACTACATAACTTCTTAAAGTTTAAGAAGCTCTATCAAGCAAAACTCTTCAATTGGAGACAAGATTCTTAATTGACAATCATAAAAAAATGTTTACATTTCTTAGAGTAATAGCAATTTGGCTTGGCATTTGGCCAATCACCTGGATTATCCTTCTCTTTTTTTTTCCTGCAATTGCTTAATTTTACCTACACTGTTAGATTTCATTTTACAAGTCTTGTCATTTCTTTTTATAACAACATTTCTCATGTCACGGCTTGGAAATGTCTTGTATAACTATAGATGTTTTCCCACATTCTATTTTTTTTGTTCTTCTAGTTCAATGTATTGGATGTTAATGGTTTAAGGGATTCTTCTAGTATTGCTGGCAACCTGCTATCTGAATTTGCTGGCAACTTGCTANAATGAATGGTGATGGTGTTGAGCATAGTTCACTTTCAGAAGAACTGGACATTTGCACTTGTATTGGCTGGAGATGAGTGGTTGTCGACACAATTTTTGGTTGAGGAGTTGTGAGGTTGTCGGCTGTTAGAATGAATATCCCAACACCCGTTTTAATTTAATTAAATACATATATAAATTAAAAAAAAATAGTATTTTGAATTTTTAAAAATACAAGACCAAACTCATCTCATATCCCCAGTAGTTTAAATAAACGAGTCTAATGCCGCAAGAAGTGCACCTATCCCGAGGGATGGATACATTACTTACTGGTCAAGATTCAATTAAATAAACTAAAGATTATATGACATTCGTTTAAATCTTGAAAAATCATTTTATTTAGAAGCCAACAATTTTTCCTATTTAATACGAAGAATTATATAGGATTTATATTAAGCTGGGTTCGAAAATGATTCCTATAAGGGCAAATTCCTATAGTTAATTACATCTTAAATAACCAAAGTCACCTAAGAAAACTCTTGATAAAAATTATAGGATATTATCTTCAAAGAGGTCAAAGGATCAGGACTTTTGAATGAGATCGGACAAAGATGTGTGAAAGGGGAATGACTCAAATTTGGAATATTTTATTTTAAAATCTAAAGGAAGAAAAACTAGGGGATGTCACAGATCCGGAGGAGAACCTCAGTGACTTCCCAAGTTATCCTATAGTTTAGCTTCGATTTTGGAGATTAGAATTATTGAATGTTTCATTTTGCCAATTTTATTAATTAAAACTTATATTCGTGTGAAGCGATCACACAAATAGCCTGAAAGATATAAGAATTTAGGTCGTGACAGAAGACAACCTTGGAATCCTAAAGCAGGTTAAGGATTAAATTGTATGACAGAGCTATACAAAGACCTAAAGATGAGTTGAGGATTTATGTTGCACTAAACAGACAACCTCAAAATCCTATGGTTTGTTTGTTTAATTCTAAGAAAAGATATGCTATTGTAGATCCTCTTAATGTTGAAGATGGTCGTGCTGCCCACAATGCTAGCTCCAAGCTCCTCGTCATGACGAGTTTAAGTTTTCTAATGTGTCAAGTTATGATGTCAAATCAGATGTCCCTATGGTTATGGTCTTTTAAGTGTTATGAGGCATATTAAAGTTGATTAAAGCGACACCGGTTAGGATCCTACATTTCTCTCGTTCCGGTACCACTATTTTCTATTAAATTTACTTAGTCTAAATGAATTTACCAAACTCAACTTAATGAGTTTCATACTTTCATTTAGACCGTAGGAAAGCTCAGTAGCAACCATAGGTTACCTCCTCCGAGGGATTCTCGATCATCCAATAGAGACGTCTTAATTTGGTTGTAATTGTTGTTTTGTGATGTTTGTGATTAAATTTTGAGTTGTTGTATATTTTGAATGTTGTGGCGGTGAGTTTTATCTTGGTTGATTTTAATTTTCATTTTAGTTTTAGTTTTCATGCAGGGTGACATAATTATTTAGCATGCAAATTTTGTAAGCATAAAAGTATAGTGTAGAAAGTACTGTAAACTGCAAAAGTGTACCTGTCGAGTCTTCTTGTTCCTCCACCTGAAACTTTAATATCTTTGCAAGACATTTATATATAATGTTACAGAATTGAAAACATGCTTTATAAAGGAAAATAGAAAATACAAGTTTGAGGTGTGTCTACCAGATCTTATGTCATATTCTGGTGGTTCTAAATTTTGATGATTCTATTAAGTAAATTATAATAAGTCCAGATGTCCTTCAAGGTTTCCAAAGGATCATGAAGAAGTCTCAGGTAATACCCTAGACATTTCATAGTCCTTGGAATTATCTTGAGTTCATTTTGATCTTATTGTGTTTGTTATATATTTCATCCAACTAATACTCTTATGCTCAGTGAATTATGTTGTTTTGATTATTTCTTAAGTAGGGTAATTATCACTTGTGTCTCATTTATGAGTTATATAGATAAAAGCCCGTAGGGGCAACTTGACTTAAATTAATTAATTTGATTTTTTAAGAGATGGGCTTGTTGTGTTTTGAAGATTTCAAATTAATTATAGTTTGTTCTCTAAACCTCATTAGATAAAATTTTAATTAAGCTTAATTCACTACTAAGCCCTTAAGATTTAATGGGTAGATTTGCAATTTCATGAAAAATGATTTTTTTTAATATTTATATTCTTATCATGAATTATAAATCATTTTAAAAATATTAATTGGGGGCTTCAAATCATTGAGTTATGATCTCCCAAAATCAAACATCTCACTTTAGTATCCCCTTATTTAAATATTCTTCCAAATTTTGTTAATTTGAAAAATTATGAATTTATCCTTTATGAAATTAAAAGTGAGGTTGGTTTGTACCACTTATTCATTTTTTTTATTTCAATCATCAAGACATGTTATTTTAACATCATTTATTACTCATTTACCCTCTGGATTAGACCTAAATATTTATTAAGCTTTAAATTCCAAAATTACACTTTTGCCCCTAAGGCCTAACATCTCATAATTCATTAAATTAGACTCAAATGACTTGGAAATTTTGTGTTAACCCACTCATGGGTTAATTAAAATATCACAGAAGAAAATGTGATTTTTCTGAATTTATTTAATTTCTATAGTTATTTATAATGCAAAAATAAGAATTTTTAATGAAAAGTTAATAACTCAATCAAAATAAAACTTCTATCCTTAATAAAATTATTGGAGATTCATCTAAATTAGAGGACCATTTGGACCAATTTTCATCATTTTTAGAAATTTAATGTAATTATTAAAATTATTTGTTGGTTTTTAGTATTAATTAAATATAAAATAATATTTAAATTGAAAATTAAGTTTTATATTTTTATTAAATCTCTTTGACTCTAGGGAACCCAAAGAAATAAATTTCATATTTTTGTGATTTATATTTTAATTATTTAAATTATTTTAGTGAAAAATTAGAGAAAATTCATTTTTAAGCTTTTAAAATTAATATTTTGACTTAAAAAAAAGGAAAATTATTTTAATTAGTCCCAATTGATTAGGAAGCAAAATGTGACATTTTTGTGTGTTTTTACCATTTTGTAATTTTTATGATTTTTAATTAATTTTTAATTATTTAGATGCTAAAAAATGACTTAAAAATGAAGAATTTATTTTTATTCAAATTTTATTTTTCTTAGGTTCCTTTGGTCATGAGGAGCTCCCAAAACCAATTTTGTAATTTCTTGAGTTGTATTTTAGTTATTAAAAATATTTTAATGCCAAAAATGTGGTTTCACTTATTTATTCCGTTTGAATGGTTAAATTAACTTCAATTGAGTTGAAATTTTTTTATGGGGAGCTCCCCGAACATTAAATTATAGTGGAGAGTGATTCTTATTCCATTTACATTTATCTTTGCTGCAAATTAATTTTCTTTTCATATTTAGGGTTAGTGACAATTAGGATTATTTTCAATGAGTTAAATCAAGTTTATTTTTTTCCTAGGATTTTCTGATCACAATGAACCTACTAAAACATGTTTTATATTTTTATGATGAGTATTTTAATTATTATAATTTTTATAACAAAACAGGGACAATTAACTTGAAAATTAGATATCTCTAGTTAGAGATGCCCCCTGACCTTGGAAAAATCAAGGGAGATGACAAACAATAGAGACATCAAAAGCCCCATGATCCCATGCCATGGTGAAATGTCTATGCAAATGAAGAATCAAAATAAGGAAAACATGATTTAATTCATTAAAATATGCATCAAATGGACATGAAAATATTTCCACATTGTTCTCCCTTGTTCACTAAGCAAGAGAGTATTTTTATTTTATTTTTATGATTTTTTTACACAAAGTTATGGATTTTTTAAGTTATGGGAATTTAAATAATTCACATAAAATTCTATTTATCCACTTATCCTACTCATCCTCGTACGCGTCAAAGAGACACGTGTCCCCGTGGGATTGGGCGTCGCTGTCTGATTCAAGTCCCACTTTTCGAACCATGGCTCTATTCGGCGCAACCATGACCGTCCAAGCGATACACGCTCAATCAGTCGGCGTGTGGTCATCGTCCCTAACGAGTCATGCCCGCAAACCATCCATTTTTTAGACCTAATATCTCGCTCGATTCTCAACCAAATCAAGTGAGGCTGGTTCCTATCGACATGTCTTGATGAGCCGCACACATCCATATGGTTAATCAACCCTTAAATCAACTATGTGCACATGGGGAATCAAATGAAGCTCGATTTAGGACTAAGTTCCAATACCTTTGTCCAAGAGGTGAAGCCTCGATTGGATGCTTATGGAAGCTTCGTGGGGGTCCCAAGAGCCTAGGGATGGAGCCTCTTGTCGTGGTGAATTGCCTAAACCCAATTTCAACCAAGGCCAATTTGGGGTGTTGATTAAGGTTAACCTTAGGGTGCTCTGGTGATGAGGCTTCTATAGGGGATCTTCCTCTCTCACTCTGGGGATGGTGTGGGTGCAATTAATTTGAATTTGGTAGAGTATTAGGAGGTGTCCTGTTTTAGCCTAATAATTGAGCTCCAAAATTGAGCTCGAGCAGTGGATTTGAGTGGCTAGGGATGGTTGGGTTGAACTCAAGAGGTCTTAAGAAAACTTTGGAAGCAATTTGGCAGAGTCTCCCCAAGAAATTTCAAGCTTTCTTCCTTTGGCCATGGTGGTTGGGTTTAAATAGAGGGGGAAGGAGAGCCACCAGGGGCAATAGGTGGGTGCCTTAGGTTGCTTATGTGGATTCCAACAAGGTCAAAATCCAATTGAGATGAGACAGCTTGGATGGGTTTAATTTTGAGTTTTAGCTTAGGTGGAGCACTTTGGTGTGGCTTTTCTGGCGGCCTAGGTGGCCTGCAGACTAGGCTCATGTCACCATCTAGACCAAGGAGGTCAGGGCTTGGGTTTGGTTCAGTCAATTGGGGTTGGNGATGCCATAGTGAAATGTCTATGCAAATGAAGAATCAAAATAAGGAAAACATGATTTAATTCATTAAAATAAAATATGCATTAAATGGACATGAAACTATTTCCACATTGTTCTCCTTTGTTCACTGAGCAAGAGAGTATTTTTATTTTATTTTTATGATTTTTCTACACAAAGTTATGAATTTTTTAAGTTATGGGAATTTAAATAATTCACATAAAATTCTATTTATCTACTTATCCTACTCATCCTCGTACGCGTCAAAGAGACACGTGTCCCCATGGGATTGGGCGTCGCTGTCTGATTCAAGTCCCACTTTTCGAACCATGGCTCTATTCGGCGCAACCATGACCGTCCAAGCGATACACGCTCAATCAGTCGGCGTGTGATCATCGTCCCTAACGAGTCAAGCCCGCAAACCAACCATTTTTTAGACCTAATATCTCACTCGATTCTCAACCAAATCAAGTGAGGCTTGTTCCTATCGACATGTCTTGATGAGCCGCACACATCCATATGGTTAATCAACCCTTAAATCAACTATGTGCACATGGGGAATCAAATGAAGCTCGATTTAGGACTAAGTTCCAATACCTTGGTCCAAGAGGTGAAGCCTCGATTGGATGCTTATGGAAGCTTCGTGGGGGTCCCAAGAGCCTAGGGATGGAGCCTCTTGTCGTGGTGAATTGCCTAAACCCAATTTCAACCAAGGCCAATTTGGGGTGTTGATTAAGGTTCACCTTAGGGTGCTCTGGTGATGATGCTTCTATGGGGGATCTCTCACTCTGGGGATGGTGTGGGTACAATTAATTTGAATTTGATAGAGTATTTGGAGGTGTCCTGTTTTAGCCTAGGAATTGAGCTCCAAAATTGAGCTCGAGTAGAGGATTTGAGTGGCTAGGGATGGTTGGGTTGAACTCAAGAGGTCTTAAGAAAACTTTGGAAGCAATTTGGAAGAGTCTCCCCAAGAAATTTCAAGCTTTCTTCCTTTGGCCATGGAGGATGGGTTTAAATAGAGGGGGAAGGAGGGCCACCAGGGGCAATTGGTGGGTGCCTTAGGTTGCTTATGTGGATTCCAACAAGGTTCAAAATCCAATTGAGATGAGACAGCTTGGATGGGTTTAATTTTGAGTTTTAGCCTAGGTGGAGCACTTTGGGGTGGCTTTTCTGGCGGCCTAGGTGGCCTACAGACTAGGCTCATGTCACCATCTAGACCAAGGAGGTCAGGGCTTGGGTTTGGTTCAGTCAATTGGGGTTGGCCATGTGTAATGGCATTGAATTGAAATAGTATGGGGAAAGGGTTATTTTGGGTCAATTTGGGTCAAATCATGATTTGGGTTAGGTTCAGCCACCAAGGGATTTTGGCTAACCCCAATTGACAAGGTCAGCTAAATTTGTGTGGAGAGGTCTCCATCCAAGGGATTTTGGCTAAGCATGGGTTTAAGTGATTCATTAAAAGGGTTAAAAATCTTTTTCAAGAGGCTTAANGTTAGGCCATTTACTTTATATGTTAAAAATATTGCATCTTATTTTTTTATTTTTTGTTTACTTACAATTATTACTTGTACTTATATTTTAAGTTCCTTATAGTTCTAACATGTCTAAGATGAATAAAGAGGGTCTATCTTCTATGTGGGATAAGGAAGTTACAAATATTTTTTGCAATCTCTGTATTAAAGAAATAAAACTCGGAAGTATGCCAACCATGTATTTTAACAAGAAAGTTCGGCAAAATATTGCGAAGAGGTTCAAAGAATTGACTGGAGGGATTCTGACAGACTCAAACTAAAAAACAAATGGGATCAATTGAATAAGGAATGGAAAATTTGTAAGGAGCTGAAACGTAGATCAACTGGGTTGGATTGGGATCCAATTAAGCAGACAATCGATGCTCTAGATGAATGGTGAGTTGAGAAATTAGAGGTAATATTTACACTCTCAATTTGTTTATTCTCATAATATTTTGGTTCAACAAATAATCCCTCTAAACCCCCTTCTCAATACATTGTTACAGGCAATGCCGACAGTTAAAAAATATAAGCAGAGTGAAATTGAACCTGACTTTAAAGATAAACTTGACATAATATTTAAGGGGGTTCTCATGACAGGAAAGCATGCATTCAACCCTAGTGAGATGGGGTCGGATGACTTCCCACCTGAGTAGGTGATAGTTGACAAAGAAGTGCGTAGTATTAACAGAAGGAGATGAGGGAGTCAAGTTCACTGTCAAAGAGGCACAGGCCTGGTAAGAAAAAGAAAGAAAAGGACAATTTTATGAAAACCTCATTCAATCGACTCATTGATGCTTTTGCAGATCTACTACCTACTGCACTTCCTGACAGCACCATCTTAGAATGAATGCTTGATCCTAACTTTTTATATAGATGTAAAACATGATGTATGCGATTATATGTTTAATTTTCTTAATAGTTATTCTTAATTTGCAAAAAAGTCAAAAATTTCACTCAAAGCAAAAGCTAGGTATGTTTTAAACTATAAAAAAAATAAAAATACAATTATAATTTTAAATATGAGGTACTACGCAAGTATACGTATCGTTATCAAGTAATATTGAACTTTTTGATTAAGCCCTGAATATCAATCCCACAAGGAAAATTGTTATGTGCTTTTTAGGAATTCAAAAATTTTAGATGACAAAAATCTACCAAAATATTCTTACTTAAACTTAAGATGCTAAATAAAAATGCAAATTTGATTTTTTTATAATTTTTTAGTTTATGAAAATAAAGTAAGCAACAAATTAAATTAACTAAGTACTTACAAGATGAAGGTTATATAAATAAAATATTTTTTTTCTTATCAAGAATCAGTGATAAATATAGAAAATCTGTTCTGGAAGAATGTTAAATGTGTTGTGCCAAATAGGTGCAATAATATTCTTTACCCTTACTAGAGATGCTATAAAGAACATTGGCTAATCTATAATTTGCTTCTCCCTCCACCTGAAGGCTAACATCTCGTATCAAAACATAAAACTATAAAATAAATTGGGGGCTTTAGAATGTCACTCTAAAGTCCTCTAATTCTACACCCTTTAAAATATATTTCCCTATTTATTTGCACTCAACCCCATAAACTACATTCACATTCATGAAATCAATATGTGATTCCAACCATTTGTTGACTGAGACAATACCATCTCAAATCTTACATGTTCTCACAACTAGGTATTAACATCTTAATTGGCCAAATTAAGAAGTAAATGAAATGCAAGATTTCAAATCATCACAACTTATTCCAACATTGAAGACACTTCACACAACTTCCTTTAGATATTTAATCACATATCATTTTAAGGAAAAAAATATAAAGAAAACTACTCAGAATTCATGGAGAAAACACAACCACACATGAGTTTAAAAGTAGAAATTATGCACACAAACAAAAAATCTAAATTAAAACCAAGTGTAAATACAAAGATAAACACTTATCTCAAATTCTCTCCACCAAATGTCTTGACGTTCCTTTGAATTCTCTTTCTTCTCTCACAATACAAACTAACACTCAAAATAAAATAAAATAAAATAAAGGTGGCTGGCGGCGGAGGTGACAATGGGCGGTGGCTGCTGCGATGGTGACTGCAAAGTTTGATGGGTTGTTGGCCTCCACTCTTGAAAAATCTAAGTCTTTTCTTAAGAAAATTCAAGGGTTTCCTTGGTGTCTCTTTAAAAAGGTGTCTCCATTCGATAAATCTTCTAGAAGTTGCGTCCTCATAAGCCAATTAAAAGAATTTTCATACCCATGGCCTATTTCCCACATTTTTATCAAGGGTTGCTTCAAACATTTCTTAAATAATTCACTAAAATTAAATAATTCATTAAATAACTACTNTGGCAATGGGCGGTGGCTGCTGCGATGGTGACTGCAAAGTTTGATGGGTTGCTGGCCTCCTCTCTTGAAAAATCTAAGTCTTTTCTTAAGAAAATTCAAGGGTTGCCTTGGTGTCTCTTTAAAAAGGTGTCTCCATTTGATGAATCTTCTAGAAGTTGCCTCCTCATAAGCCAATTATAATAATTTTCATACCCATGGCCTATTTCCCACGTTTTTATCAAGGGTTGCTTCAAACATTTCTTAAATAATTCACTAAAATTAAATAATTCATTAAATAACTACTTCTGACGCTTAAGCGCGGGGTACCTGGCGCTTAGACGCAGAGCCTCTGGCGCTTAAGTGTCAAAGTGGGCACTTAGGCGCCCAGTTCATTTTTGCACATTTCTTCATTTTTGCTCTAAAATTGACCCTTTTTCACTCAATTTAGCATTTTTCATCCTTTTTNCGGCGCTTAGACGCAGAGCCTCTGGCACTTAAGTGTCAAAGTGGGCACTTAGGCGCCCAGTTCATTTTGCACATTTCTTCATTTTTGCTCTAAAATTGACCCTTTTTCACTCAATTTAGCATTTTTCATCCTTTTTATTGTACCTGTAAGAGAAACACACAAATACCTTTCATTAAAGCGTAATATCTCAAAAATAGGTATAAAAATGTGTATAAAATCACTATNGATTGTACCTGCAAGAGAAACACACAAATACCTTTCATTAAAGCGTAATATCTCAAAAATAGGTATAAAAATATGTATAAAATCACTATATATTTTAGGTGTATCAGTCACTCTATGAGACTAAAAGAAGAACTAAAAAAAGGGANCACTATATATTTTAGGTGTATCAGTCACTCTATGAGACTAAAAGAAGAACTAAAAAAAGGGANTGTAGTATTAACAGAAGGAGATGAGGGAGTCAAGTTCACTGTCAAAGAGGCACAAGCTTGGTAAGAAAGAGAAAGAAAAGGACAATTTTATGAAAACCTCATTCAATCGACTCATTGATGCTTTTGCAGATCTACTACGTACTGCACTTCCTGACAGCACCATCTTAGAATGAATGCTTGATCCTGACTTTTTATATAGATGTAAAACATGATGTATGCGATTATATGTTTAATTTTCTTAATAGTTATTCTTAATTTGCAAAGAAGTCAAAAATTTCACCCAAAGCAAAAGCTAGGTATGCTTTAAACTATAAAAAAAAAGAAGAATACAATTATAATTTTAAATATGAGATACTATGCAAGTATACGTATCGTTATCAAGTAATATTGAACTTTTTGAATAAGCCCTGAATATCAATCCCACAGGGAAAATTGCTATGTGCTTTTTAGGAATTCAAAAATTTTAGATGAAAAAAATCTACCAAAATATTCTTACTTAAACTTAAGATGCTAAATAAAAATGCAAATTTGATTTTTTTTTATAATTTTTTAGTTTATGAAAATAAAGCAACAAATTAAATTAACTAAGTACTTACAAGATGAAGGTTATATAAATAAAATATTTTTTTTCTTATCAAGAATTAGTGATAAATATAGAAAATTTGTTCTGGAAGAATGTTAAATGTGTTGTGCCAAATATGAGCAATAATATTCTTTACTCTTACTAGAGATGCTATAAAGAACATTGGCTAATCTATAGTTTGAATAGTCTTGAAGACCGGCTAGGCAGGGAAGATACTAGCTCTCACTCTAGAGTTCCCTCTTCTCCCTCCACCTGGGGGCTAACATATCATATCAAAAGATAAAACTATAAAATAAATTTGGGGCTTTAGAATGTCACTCTAAAGTCCTCTAATTCTACACCCTTTAAAATATATTTTCCTATTTATTTGCACTTAATCCCATGAAATACATTCTCATTCATGAAATCAATATGTGATTCCAACCATTTGTTGACTGAGATAATACCATCTCAAATCTTACATGTTCTCACAACTAATATTAACATCTTAATTAGTCAAATCAAGAAGTAAATGAAATGCAAGATTTCAAATCATCACAACTTCTTCCAACATTGAAGACACTTCACACAACTTCCTTTAGATATTTAATCCATATCATTTTAAGGAAAAAAATATAAAGAAAACTACTCAGAATTCATGGAGAAAACACAACCACACATGAGTTTAAAAGTAGAAATTATGCATACAAACAAAAAATCTAAATTAAAACCAAGTGTAAATACAAAGATAAACACTTATCTCAAATTCTCTCCACCAAATGTCTTGANGCTTCTCATTGAGTTTTATCTCTTGAACTTGACTTTTAGCGATATAGATGAAGACCTTGTCTGCCACTTGCTCTCAAGGGGCTTTCTTAAACACAAAATCTTTAATGAAAGAAAAAAGTATCATTGATAATAAAAAAAATTTCATCGAATGATTATTCCTTAAGGCAATAGGAAAAAACAAATGCTAGTGTTAAAATTAGGAACTTATATGCTAAGATGAAAGCAAAATTCTTTCACTCAAATAAAATAGTATGTGGTTGCAATTCTTGTTTGAAAATCCCAATTTTTTACTTTGGAGTCTCCTCAACTCATTCATATTAGTAGCGACTCATGAGACCTTGATGTATTAGACATTTAATTTATTCCTTTAAGTGAAAATATGTTTTATCGAATGCCTTTTTGTACAGTAAAAATAACAATATTTTGATTTGTCTCCTTTATTTGGAATTTTTAGCATTATTGTTCACTTGAAGACTTCTTCAACTTTAATGGTCAATATGACATTGAGACATGGTGTGTTGAGTGACGAGTGTTCTTTTTATGATTAANTATAAGCATTCAAGTGTTGTAACCACTCTTTCTAAGAGAAGTGTTTCCTTTTCAAATATCTTTTTTATTTTTTTTCCTTACAGTGTTTTGTGCTTACAAGTTCAGGTGTTGTGAGGGTTAGGCTGATCTAGTGCCAAGGAAGAGTGCTAAAGCTGTATGAGTGACTTGAGATAAGTTAGTTCGTGACATATGAGACACTACGAGCAAACCATAAACTATCTTGAGTCATGCAAGTGGATACCCTGCACTCATGACATCAAAAATTGATGCCAAAAGAGTCTTCTTANCTGTAACCACTCTTTCTAAGAGAAGTGTTTCCTTTTCAAATATCTTTTTTTAATTTTTTTTCTTACAATGTTTTGTGCTTACAAGTTCAGGTGTTGTGAGGGTTAGGCTGATCTAGTGCCAAGGAAGAGTGCTAAAGCTGTATGAGTGACTTCAGATAAGTTAGTTCGTGACATATGAGACACTACGGGCAAACCATAGACTATCTTGAGTCATGCAAGTGGATACCCTGCACTCATGACATCAAAAATTGATGCCAAAAGAGTCTTCTTAGGCTTGTACCTTTAAAGGCTTGCATCTACAAGGCCTATGCCTTCTAGGGACTTATAATGCACCTGTGTCTCTAAAAATTATAGTATTCTGAAATCTTTAATATACTTTTTCCTTTTAAGGCATATAACTTTCTGAGATCCTTGAGTGGAGACCCTGTAAACTACTTACTCTTGAGAAGTCCTAGTGAGGGCATTGTTCATTACTAGCTTCATAGTGAGATTTGCCTCTTGAGCTCGTCCACTAGTGGTATGTTAGTTTCTCATTGAGACATGTCTCATAGACTAGTNTCTAGTGAGGGCATTATTCATTACTAGCTTCATATTGAGATTTGCCTCTTGAGCTCGTCCACTAGTGGTATGTTAGTTTCTCATTGAGACATGTCTCATAGACTAGTCTTCTAGGGGTAGTGTAGCTTCTCATTGAGTTTTATCTCTTGAACTTGACTTTTAGCGATATAGGTGAAGACCTTGTATGCCACTTGCTCTAAAGGGGCTTTCTTAAACACAAAATCTTTAATGAAAGAAAAAAGCATCATTGATAATAAAAAAAATTTCATCGAATGATTGTTCCTTAAGGCAGTAGGAAAAAACAAATGCTAGTGTTAAAATTAGGAACTTATATGCTAAGATGAAAGCAAAATTCTTTCACTCAAATAAAATAGTATGTGGTTGCAATTCTTGTTTGAAAATCCCAATTTTTTACTTTGGAGTCTCCTCAACTCATTCATATTAGTAGCGACTCATGAGACCTTGATGTATTAGACATTTAATTTATTCCTTTAAGTGAAAATATGTTTTATCGAATGCCTTTTTGTACAGTAAAAATAACAATATTGTGATTTGTCTCCTTTATTTGGAATTTTTAGCATTATTGTTCACTTGAAGACCTCTTCAACTTTAATGGTCAATATGACATTGAGACATGGTGTGTTGAGTGACGAGTGTTCTTTTTATGATTAAGGCTCTTTTTACTAGTTCGCATGTCAGGGGGGGAAATCATGATTCCTTCTAGGTTAAATCTTTTTTTTTTATGAGTTTTGATTAACATCCCCAATGTTATTTTTGTACATACCCTCAAGTTTCTTGAATAGTTCATTGTTTGCACTGATAGCCTCATTTGTTGATATTTGAGCTTATACATGATGAACAAGATTGGCACAAGAGGAGATATCTCCCGCATCAATGATGAGTAGAAAGGTCATGGGCTGAGTCCTTCAAGAAATACTCCCCTTGGTAGTTCAAGAGTTAACTCTAGGGTCTGATGAACTTCAGTAGAGGTCTCGCAAAAGTATTCCCTAAGCAATTCTCCCTCATTCTTGCAAATTTCTGATAAATGGGATGAATCATTGTTGATCCTTCTATTACCTATGAACCACTCCCCGAATAACTTAACATGCTTATTAAAAGGGTTGATAGTGCATCGTGTGAAGGAGTAGAATCACATGCGAGCTTCACCCTTGAGAGTGATAAGAAACCCTTCATAGAGAAGTTCATAGAGGCATGTTGAATATGTATGATGATTCAATAGTGGTCAACATGCTTGTAGAGGTCAGTTACCCGTTGACAGGAATCAATATTCAGGAGCTTAAAAACCATTAGGATGGAGGGTTATAGGACAATCTCGACCAAGGGTGAACATTATTGAAAGTTATGATGAGTGAGGAAGAAATCCCTGTCCCCCAGAGGGAACCCTTCTCGAAGCGGATGTAGTAGCTCATGACAAATAAAGCTTTCAGGAGCACACAAGATGCGACTGGGCTAAGTTTTCCATAAGCATCAGAGGGTTACTGGTTGGTCTATTTATGTGGGACAATTAAATAGAACTTATAGTATCAAGGTGGTTGGCTTTATGTAGAGAAAAGATTCAATCACAAAAAGGTAGCCCGATATGAGTGTGCTCAAGTGGGGCATTTCCTGGTGGTTGTTGGACTAGATGTGCAAGCATAGCCTGCCGAGCAACGTATAGAAGATGAAGATCTCATTATATGACTCCCCAATTATGTGCATTCTACCATCCAAAAAGAGACCCAATGCTCTTTCAGCAACATCATAAAGCCTTCCACATTGGGAAGCGGTAGAGTCATGGGAACTTTTGATCCATGACTGCCATATAGAATGGTGGGCATTGGAGTGGGATGCTCTGTTGTTATGAGTGTTATATTTGGTGGCCATTTAATAAGTTTCACAAGATCTATAATATGGGATTATGCTTCCCATAGAAAACGCTAAACTAATGTGTGTTAGAGAATTCACAATGGCAGAGTAATAAATTATTATCATAGTGTCGCACCTGAACCCAGAACACACTCAAGTAATAAAAGTGATGGAAATAAACATTAAATATTCTTAAGTGAAAAAAAAACCAAAAAGATAGAAACCACTGGTTTAGCCTAATAGAATAGTTTGTGGTTGTATGTGTAGGCGCTTATCCCACAAGTGAGAAATGAAGCTTCTTAAGTTACAATGTTTGTACATAGAAGAGCTCATTGCCCCATGATAGAGAACAATCACCGTAGGGAGTAATTTCTAGAGCATTAGTACATTGTCTTCGATGTTGATATGGTGTTCACAATTATGCACTGGTTCATGGATTGCTTTGTTACTCTGTGGAATTGGATGTTGCTTCCAATGGGTTTTCTTCATTTCGTAACACAACTCCTGACCCCACAAGTAACTTTGTTACACTGTGTAGAGGGTGGCCAACAGAGGTTGACAGTGGCTAACGACTGTAGGAGAGGGAGAAGTTCACCGGATCTTTGGTAGAAAAACGATGTTGGGCTTCAGCTCCTTGTCCAAACTTCAGTTTACATGTAGCTCAAGATTTATGCCTTCTCATGATAGTGATAGAGCAATAATTAAAGAGTCCGAGAGAGGTCCCCATGCAAATAAGAAAAAAATTCAGACCACTCTATTAGATGACCCAGAAAGATTCTCTCATTCGGATGACATTTGGAGAACATTTGAGTGTCTTAATGATGTCAGAATTAGGCGATCTTGGGCTTCTTAAAATTGTTTCTTAGAGACGCTCAATTTAACTATAAATTTGTCAGTTCTGAAATTATTTTGACCTTTTGTATATGCACTGAAACTTTTTTAATGCAATTTAACAGCTTGATCTGTGCTTAATTTGACTTACCTTGAACCATTTTTGACATTATTGGGCCCGTCTGGTTGAGTCGGTTAGTCTGACCGTAAGTTTGCTGAAAATGGAGTTCTAGATGATTTTTAATCAAAGTTTGTACTTTTTTAAAGAAAATTAACTCTAGATTGAGGTCATGCTCCGACATTTGTGCCAAGTAATAAATTTGTTGATGGTGTCTCAATATGTTGTAGAAAGTATATTTCTATAGATGTTCTTAAAAATAACAAGATAAAGTCAGAGATTTGCGATTCATTTGAATTACAAACAATATAAATTAAGAAATCGATTATATAAAAAGAATGCATTTGAATTATTACACTATTGAGTTCTTTTAATGTACCCACTTATCTAAAATACATGTCTAAAATAAATGCTTGATCTCCATTTTTGAATCAAAGAATTTCGATGATGTCAAGTTAAATGAATGCAGTGGAGAAAGGGAAAGCACTGCTCTTGTTTATTATCTTCCGCGTGGTTGCTTAATGCTTACCCTACCGCCAGTATGGGCATAATTACAGATGGAAAAAATGGCAGCTTTCTTATTTGGTTTCTGACTATGTGGATTGTGCATGTGCCGATGGGGTAAAGAAGAAGCGTGTATAATTAAGTGGTATGTTAAGGATTTCCAAGAGGAAAAATATTTGAAGTGTCATCACATTATCTAAGTGCATCAAGAATAAAAATGTCTGTGTTATATTAGAATGGTATTCAATTATAAGCTCTAGGTCAGACGGTTTACTTAGTTCTAGGGTAATGTTGTTGGCATTACTTATTGATCCAATCACAACCCTAGTCAAATCTAATTTAATTGTTGACTGATTTAACCTCAAGCAACTAGTATAATTCCAACGTATCTTGTTTGCTTTAAAAATTATATATTTATTTTTATAAATATTTTATTTTTTAGAACTATAAAAATTAAGTTTAACTAAATAATTTTTTTTTCTATAATATAAGTTAAGATAACAGTTCTTAGCTTATTCGGATCCTTATAGCAATCCAATTTAGTTGTGATCCGTATACTTATCGATGTTTGTTTAGTTCAAAATAGAATATTTTTTATTATAAAACTTTTGTTGTGTGCATTGGATTGTGCTAGCTATGATGCATGTTTTTTTGTTGTATTTGAATGTACATGTGCGCACTATAAGCATATAAATATATGCATTTTCTTGTAAGGTCCTATCAAAAGAAGTAGAAAGTGCACATAAAAAAATATTATATATTTGTTTTTTTATAGGTGTAATATTTGTTTATTCGACCCATGAACACAAGCCATTATAAATGTATACAAAATTTATACCAACATAAACTAAACTTTATTTTGAACGAGTAGTCTTTTTTTTCTTCTCTTTAATCATATGCTTCTTAGGTTTAGAAAAATTTTGTATGAAGCAAATGTGTGTGAACGAGTACTCATCGTGTAGCAATAGTATTGAGATCAAAACAATATGGAGGTAAGAACCCAGAGTATTTAACTCATGTCTCATGCCTTTTTGTTCATATTATTATTTACGTTTTGTGGAGATTTAAAATTAGATAATAGCTATGCAAATCCTGAATATTTTCTACTTTTATCATTGAGTTGTATAATAAGTAGCAACAAATTTTAGTTGTAGATGTTGCATATAAATAATTTTGTTGTTTATGAGTGTTAAAAGTGTATGAATCATGTGGTATTCATGTAATATATATATGTGTATTTGTGTGCACGTGTGCATGTGCACTCATATATGGTGTGAATTATTTATATTTAATTCATTTATACTTATTTGTAAACTACCAAAACCTTTGAAGGTTTTGGAAAGAGTTTAATCACCATCATCCCTAACTCCTTGCCCCAAACCACTGTTAGAGAGTCTCAAGTGGGTGACTTGAGCTACGTGTCACACTGCCATTTTCAGGAAATTGGTAAGGAAACCATGACATGGATGATCCTAAAGAATATCCGAATGTAGAGAGCCATCCAAGGGACTAGAACACTCCACCACATTCTAAAAGTTGTTAGAAGAAAAAACTCTAAGAAAAACTCAGGAATAACATAGAGAATTCTAGGGCTATGTCTATATATAAGAGAATATTGTAGAATTATCTAGGAACTAGACTATTCAAATGTAATCTAGAAGATTCACTTGAACTTTGAGGGGCCAATAAATAGGAGCTACTCCACAAATTTAGATCCATCAAAGATCCATCCCAGGATCATAAGCATTTAAGTGTTGTAACCACTCTTTCTTACTGAAGTGATTCTTTCTTCAATACTTCTCCATATTCTTCTTCCAAGAGTGTTATGTGCTTACAAGTCCTAGCGTTGTGAGGATTAGACTGATTTAGTGGCAAGGAGGAGCGCTAGAGCTGCATGAGTGCTTGAGACAAGTTAGTCCGTGATTGTTGGTATCAGAGCCTCATTTCAAAGATATGGAAAAGAACATCAAAGAGCACATAATGGTGTCTGAAGCCACTAATGTGAAATCTCTCAACAAAGGTGAGGTCATCAAAAGCAACATGATCCAGTTGCATCCAAACAACTTGGGAGGTCCACGGAGAACGTGCGTGACTTTTATTTGCTCCTAGCTCAAGTTGAGGAGGCGGTGAATGACATGGAGGCCCAGATTAAGGATCTAGGCTAAAAGGTTAATTGACTCAAGAAGGAGGATATCACAATCCATTTATGATCAGAGTTATAAGACTGCAACTCAAGGAGTCCTTAAGGGACCAAATGGCTAAGATGTGGGAGGACTTGATGGGGAATCTCTAGGAGGTATGAAAGTCCAATAAGACGAGATGAGGGACGTACGTGCTAGCTTGAAGGAGATGTGTGAAGACATTTCACAATGCAAGAGGGCACTAGCGACATCCACCAGCAATCATACTTTCAAATCCAAAAGCATGAACCAAAACCTAAGAGTTTTAGGGTAGCTCAAAATGTAAAGGAAGTAGATAACTTTCTATGGGGACCTGAGCAATACTTTAGAACGATGTGAATAACAAATGAAGGTGCAAGAGTACAAATTACAACTCTTTATCTCTTAGAGATCGCCATGCTTTGCTAGAGATGAAGAAGAGGAGATATTAAGAAAGGTATGTGCACAATATCCACCATTGATGATTTTAAGAGGGAGCCAAAGAGGCAATTTTACCCCTAGAATGGGGAGGATGAGGCTAGTGCCCGATTGCAAAGGCTAAAACAAGAGGGATCGACTGGAGAAATAAATTAAGGAGTTTACTAGCCTTATCCTCAAAATTACCAACTTGTTCAACAAGGACGCTCTATTAAAATTCATGTATCAACTTGAACAGTGGGCAAAAATAAAGTTTTGGATGTGTAGAGTGCAAGATCTTGTCATTGTTATCACGGTCACCGAAAGCCTAATCGATGATTCACAATAGTCCACAAAGACTAAAAATAAGAAGAGCACCTATGTCAAGGGTGAAGAAGATAAGGATAACACAAGGAGAAAACCCACAACGAATTGACTTCATCTAAAGAAAAAGACAAATGAAAGCCTAAAAATGACAAAGCCAAACCACATAAAAACTGCTTCCTTTGTAGAGGACCTTATTAGACAAGGTATTGTCCTCAAAAAAGGCTCTAAACTATTTCCTTGCAAGCCTTTTGAACAAATAATGTGGTGCTACCACATCATAAGTAAGGTCTGCACAACTACTGAATGGGATGCAAGCTCCAATAAAACCCAAAACAAAGGGGTTAGTCTTTGTGCATAAGGTAATATGTAGGAAAATCACTATAACATTGGTGGGCATGGGTGCTTCTCACAACTTCATCTTGCTGAAGAAGCAAAAAGGTTGGGTTTGTGAATACTAAAAGAGGAGGTCCCATCAAGGTAGTCAATTCAGCAATAAGGCCAATCCATGAAATAACTTGAGTAAAGACCAATATTGGAGTGTGGCTAGGTACCTTAGAATTCTCTATCATTCCAATAGATGATTTTCATTTTCTTCTAGAGATGAACTTCTTAGATCAAGCAAGAGCGTTCCTAATTCCCTTCGCCAAGAGCATGTGCTTTAGGTAAGGGAATCAAGCATGCTTAATACTGATAACAAGGACTAACAGGCAAGAATCCAAAATGCTATCAGCCATCCATTGAAGGAGGAAAATGAGGAAAGCTACTTGGCTATTCTTCATGATTTCAATGAGGAAGGAAAGCCCCAATCAAACATCCAAAGGAAGTGGTTGTAGTGCTTGAGAAATATAAAAGTGTTTCACTAGAATTACCAAAAGAACTACCACCAAAAAGGGAAAAAGATCATCAGATTAGGCCAGAGCCAACGACTAAATTACCAGCCATGAAGTCTTCTAACTAAAATCCCTCCCTCATACAAAGTTATAAAGGGAAAAACCCAATAGCTTTCAAGTTTGCCAAGTCTGTGAGCAAGCAAAGGGAACTAATCTGTGTGTCACTCTGTGAGCTACAAGAAGAACTAAAAGATGGGAAAACAAGAAAATGAGACAAGAAGACACAAGGAAAAAGAAAAGACTAATAATATCAAGTGGAAGCCACAATGAGGGCATTGCAAGCTGAAGTGTGGGAGAGTGTCACACTCTGCCATCTTTAAGAAATTGGCAAGACAACCATGAGATGGAAGGTTCTAGAGAAGACTAGAATGTAGAGATCCATCAAAGGGACTCTAGAAGGCTCCATCATATTCCAAAAGATGTTAGAAAGAAAATCTCCAAGGAAAACTCAAGAATAGCCTAGAAAGGTCTAAGGCTATGTATGTATATAAGAAAATAGTGTAGAATTATCTAGAAACTAGACTATTCTAATGTAATCTAAAATATTCCTTTCGACTTGGAGGGGACTATAAATAGGGGTCCCTCCCCCTCATTTGGTTCCATTTAAGATCCATTCTAGGATCATAAGCATTCAAGTGTTGTTGTAACCACTCTTTCTAAGAGAAGTGTTTCTTTTTCAAATATGTCTCTCCAATCTTCTTCCTACAGTGCTTTGTGATTACAACTCCAAGTTTTGTGAGGGTTAGATAGATCTAGTGCCAAGGAAGAGTGTTAAAGCTACTCGGGTGACTTGAGATAAGTTAGTTCGTGACATATGGGACACTACGGGCAAACAATAGACTATCTTGAGTCATGCAAGTGGACACCCTGCACTCATGACATCAAAAATTGATGCCAATAGAGTCTTCTTAGGCTTGCAGCTTTAAAGGCTTGTATCTACAAAGATTGTACCTTTTAGGGACTTGTAATGCACCTATGTCTCTTAAGGTTTATAGTATTCTAAGGTCTTTAGCGTACTTTTCCCTTCTAAGGCATATAACTTTCTGAGATCTTTGAGTGGAGACCTTGTAAACTACTTACTCTTGAGAAGTCCTTCTAGTAAGGACATTATTCATTACTAGCTTCATATTGAGATTTGCCTCTTGAGCTCGTCCTCTAGTGGAATGTTAGTTTCTCATTGAGACATGTCCCATAGGCTCATCTTATGGGGTAGTGTAGCTTATCATTGTGTTTTATCTCTTGAACTTGACTTTTATGGGTATAAGCAAAGACCTTGTCTGCCACTTGCTCTCAAGGGGTTTTCTTAAACACAAAATCTTTAATGAAAGAAAAAAGCATCATTGATAATCAAAAAACTTTCCCCAAATGATTGTTCTTTAAGGCAATAGGGAAAAAAATGCTAGTGTTAAAATTAGGAACTTATATGCTAGGATGAAAGCAAAATTTAGCTACTCAAATAAAATAGTATGTGGATGCACTTCTTGTTTGATAAACCCAATTATTTACTTTGAAGTTTCCTCACCTCATTCATATAGGTAGCGACCCAGGTGACCTTGATGTATCAGACATTTAATTTATTCCTTTAAGTAGAAATATGTTTAATCGAATGTCTTTTTGTACAGTAAAAATAACAATATTGTGATTTGTCTCCTCCATTTGGAATTTTTAGCATTGTTGTCCACTTGAAGACCTCTTCAACCTTGATAGTCATTATGACATTGAGACATGATGTGGTGAGTAATGAGTGTTCTTTTTATGATTAAGGCACTTGGTACTGGTTCGCATGTCAAGAGAGAAAATCATGATTCCTTCTAGGTTAAGTCTTCTTTCTTTATGAATTTTGATCAGCATCCCCAATGTTATTTTTGTACATACCTCCAAGTTGCTTGAATAGTTCCTTGTTTTCACTGATAGCCTCATTTGCTGATATTTGAGCATATATATGATGAACAAGATTGGCATAAGAGTAGACTATCTCCGGCATCAATGATGAGTAGAAAGGTCATGGGCAGAGTCCTTCAAGAAATACTCCCATTGGTATTTCAAGATCTAACTCTACGGTCTGATGACCTTCAGTAGAGATCCCACAGAAGTATTCCCTAAGCAATTCTCCCTCATTCTTGCAAATTTTTGATAAATGGGATGAATCATTGTTGATCCTTCTATTAGCTATGAACCGCTTCCTGAATAACTTAACATGCTTATTAAAGGGGTTGATAGTGCATCGTGTGAAGGAGTAGAATCACATGCGAGCTTAACCCTTGAGAGTGATAGGAAACACTTCATAGAGAAGTTCATAGAGGCACGTTGAATGTGCATGACGATTCAACAGTGGTCAACATGCTTTTAGAGGTCAGTACCCGTTAATGAGAATCAATATTTGGGAGCTTAGAAACCACTAGGATGGAGTGTTAAAGGACCATCTTGGCTAAGGGGGAAGATTATTGAAATTTATGATGAGTGAGGAAGCAATCCATGTCCCCCATAGGGAACCCTTCTTGAAACGAATGTAGTAGCTCATTGCAAATAAAGTTTTCAGGAGTACCAACAAGATGCGACTGTGCTAAGTTTCCCATAAGCATCAGAGGGTTACTGGTTAGTCTATATATGTGGGACAATTAAATAGAACTTATAATATCAAGGAGGTTGGCTTTCTATAGAGGAAAGATTCCATCACAAAAAGGTAGGCCGGTATGAGTGTGCTCAAGTGGGGCATTTCCTGGTGGTTGTTGGACTAGATGTGAAAGCATAGCCTGTCGAGCATCGTGTAGGAGCTGAAGATCTCATTATATGACTCCCCTATTATGTGCATTCTACCATCCAAAAAGAGACCCAATGCTCTTTCACCAACATCATAGAGCCTTCAACATTGGGAAGCAGTAGAGGCATGGGATGCTTTGATCCATGATTGTCATATAGAATGGTGGGCATTGGAGTGGGATGCTTTATTGTTATGAGTGTTATATTTGGTTGTCATTTAATAAGTTTCGCGAGATCTATAGTAGGGGATTATGTTTCCCATAGACAATGCTAAACTAATGTGTGTTAAAGAATTCATAATGGTATAGTAATAAATTATTATCTTAGTGTCGCACCAAAATCCAACACACACACAAGTAATAAAAGTGATGGAAATAAACATTAAAGATTTTTAAGTGAAAAAAAACCAAAAAGATAGAAACCCTTGGTTTAGCCTAATAGAAATAATCCACTATGAGTTTGTGATTGTATGTATAGGCTCTTATCCCACAAGTGAGAAATGAAGTTTCTTAAGTTACAATGTTTGTACACAGAAGATCTCATGCCATTTTTGACATGTGAGAAATGAAGATCTGGTTGTGTCGGTTAGTCTGACCGTAAGTTACAAGTGAGGAATGAAGATCTGTGCTTAATTTGACTTAACTTGAACCATTTTTGACATGATTGGGCCTGTCTGGTTGAGTCGGTTAGTCTGACCGTTAAGTTTGCTGAAAATGGAGTTCTAGATGATTTTTAATCAAAGTTTGAACTTTTTTAAAGAAAATTATCTCTAGATTCAAGTCATGCTTCAACATTCGTGCCAAGTAATAAATTTGTTGATGGTGTCTCAATATGTTGTAGAAAGTTTATTTCTATAGATTTTCTTAAAAATGACAAGATAAAGTCTGAGATTTGCGATTCATTTGATTTACAAACAAAATAAATTAAGAAATCGATTACATAAAAAGGAATGCATTTAAATTCTTACACTACAGAGTTCTTTTAATGTACCCGCTTATCTAAAATATATGTCTAAAAAATAAATGCTTGATCTCCAATTTTGAATCAAAGAATTTCGATGATGTTAAGTTAAATGAATGCAGTGGAGAAAGCGAAAGCACTGCTCTTGTTTATTATCTTCCGCGTGCTTGCTTAATGCTTACCCTACCGCCAGTATGAGCATAATTACCGATGGAAAAAATGGCAGCTTTCTAATTTGGCTTCGGACTACATGGATTGTGCATGTGCCGATGGGGTAAAGAAAAAGTGTGTATAATTAAGTGGTATAATAAGGATTTCCGAAAGGAAAAATATTTGAAGTGTCATCACATTATCTAAGTGCATCAAGAATAAAAATGTCTGTGTGATATTAGAAAGGTATTCAATTATAAGCTCTAGGTCAGACGGTTTACTTAGTTCTAGGGTAATGTTGTTGGCTTTACTTCTTGATCCAATCACAACCCTAGTCAAATCTTATTTAATTGTTGACTGATTTAACCTTAAGCAATTTGGATAATTCCAAAGAATCTTGTTTGCTTTAAAAACTATATATGTATTTTTATAAATATTTTATTTGTTAGGACCATAAAAATTAAGTTGAACTAAATTGCTTGTTTCTATAATATAAGTTAAGATAGCAGCTCTTAGCTTATTTGGATCCTTAAAGCAATCCAATTTAGTTGTGATAGGTACACATATGGGTGTTTGTTTAGTTCAAAATAGAATATTTTTTATTATACAACTTTTGTTGTGTGTATTGTGTTGTGCTGGCTATGATACATGTTTTTTTGTTGTATTTGAATGTACATGTGTGCACTACAAGAATATAAATATATGCATTTTCTTGTAAGGTCCTATCAAAAGAAGTAGAAAGTGCNATTGATTGATTTAACCTTAAGCAACTTGCTTAATTCAAAAGAATCTTGTTTGCTTCAAAAATTATATATGTATTTTTATAAATATTTTATTTTTTAGGACCATAAAAGTTAAGTTGAACTAAATAGCTTGTTTCCATAATATAAGTTAAGATAGCAGCTCTTAGCTTATTTGGATCCTTAAAGCAATCCAATTTAGTTGTGATAGGTACACATATGGGTGTTTGTTTAGTTCAAAATAGAATATTTTTTATTATACAACTTTTGTTGTGTGTATTGTGTTGTGCTGGCTANATGTTTGTTTAGTTCAAAATAGAATATTTTTTATTATACAACTTTTGTTGTGTGTATTGAGTTATGCTGGCTATGATGCGTGTTTTTTGGTTGTATTTGAATGGACATGTGTGCACTACAAGAATATAAATATATGCATTTTCTTGTAAGGTCCTATCAAAAGAAGTAGAAAGTGCATATGAGAAAATAATATATATTTTACTTTTTTATAGGTGTTATATTTGTTTATTCCTCCCATGAACACATACCATTATACATGTAGACTAAATTTATACCAACATAAACTAAACTCTATTTTGAATGATCAGCACTTTTCTTTCTTCTCTTTAATCAANCGAGGCATGTTGAATATGTATGATGATTCAATAGTGGTCAACATGCTGGTAGAGGTCAGTTACCCCTTGACAGGAATCAATATTCAGGAGCTTAAAAACCATTAGGATGGAATGTTATAGGACAATCTCGACCAAGGGTGAACATTATTGAAAGTTATGATGAGTGAGGAAGAAATCCCTGTCCCCCAGAGGGAACCCTTCTTGAAGCGGATGTTGTAGCTCATGACAAATAAAGTTTTCAGGAGCACAAAAGATGCGACTGGGCTAAGTTTTCCATAAGCATCATAGGGTTACTGGTTGGTCTATTTATGTGGGACAATTAAATAGAACTTATAGTATCAAGGAGGTTGGCTTTATGTAGAGGAAAGATTCAATCACAAAAAGATAGCCTGATATGAGTGTGCTCAAGTGGGGCATTTCTTGGTGGCTGTTGGACTAGATGTGCAAGCATAGCCTGTCGAGCAACGTAAAGAAGATGAAGATCTCATTATATGACTCCCCAATTATGTGCATTCTACCATCCAAAAAGAGACCCAATGCTCTTTCAGCAACATCATAAAGCCTTCCACATTGGGAAGCGGTAGAGTCATGGGAACTTTTGATCCATGACTGCCATATAGAATGGTGGGCATTGGAGTGGGATGCTCTGTTGTTATGAGTGTTATATTTGGTGGCCATTTAATAAGTTTCACGAGATCTATAATATGGGATTATGTTTCCCATAGAAAACGCTAAACTAATGTGTGTTAGAGAATTCACAATGGCAGAGTAATAAATTATTATCATAATGTCGCACCTGAACCCAAAACACACTCAAGTAATAAAAGTGATGGAAATAAACATTAAAGATTCTTAAGTGAAAAAAAAACCAAAAAGATAGAAACCACTGGTTAAGCCTAATAGAAGAGTTTGTGGTTGTATGTGTAGGCTCTTATCCCACAAGTGAGAAATGAAGCTTCTTAAGTTACAATGTTTGTACATAGAAGAGCTCATTGCCCCATGATAGAGAACAATCACCGTAGGGAGTAATTTCTAGAGCATTAGTACATTGTCTTCGATGTTGATATGGTGTTCGCGATTATGCACTGGTTCATGGATTGCTTTGTTACTCTGTGGAATTGGATGCTGCTTCCAACGAGTTTTCTTCATTTCGTAACACAACTCCTGACCCCACAAGTAACTTTGTTACACTGTGTAGAGGGTAGCCAACAGAGGTTGACAGTGGCCAACGACTGTAGGAGAGGGAGATGTTCACCGGATCTTTGGTAGAAAAACGATGTTGGGCTTCAGCTCCTTGTCCAAACTTCAGTTTACATGTAGCTCAAGATTTAGGCCTTCTCATGATAGTGATAGAGCAGTAATTAAAGAGTCCGAGAGAGGCCCCCATGCAAATAAGAAAAAAATTCAGACCACTCTATTAGATGACCCAGAAAGATTCCCTCATTCGGATGACATTTGGAGAACATTTGAGTGTCTTAATGATGCCAGAATTGGGCGATCTTGGGCTTCTTAAAATTGTTTCTTAGAGACACTCGATTTGACTATAAACTTGTCAGTTCTGAAATTATTTTGACCTTTTGTATATGCACTGAAACTTTTTTAATGCAATTTAACAGCTTGATCTGTGCTTAATTTGACTTACCTTGAACCATTTTTGACATTATTGGGCCCGTCTGGTTGAGTCGGTTAGTCTGACCGTAAGTTTGCTGAAAATGGAGTTCTAGATGATTTTTAATCAAAGTTTGTACTTTTTTAAAGAAAATTAACTCTAGATTGAGGTCATGCTCCGACATTTGTGCCAAGTAATAAATTTGTTGATGGTGTCTCAATATGTTGTAGAAAGTATATTTCTATAGATGTTCTTAAAAATAACAAGATAAAGTCAGAGATTTGCGATTCATTTGAATTACAAACAATATAAATTAAGAAATCGATTATATAAAAAGNCATGCCTCATGCCTTTTTGTTCATATTTATTATTTAGTTTTTGTGGAGATTTAACATTAGATAATAGATATGCAAATCCTGAATATTTTCTACTCTTATCATTGAGGTGTGTAATAAGTAGCAACAAATTTTAGTTGTAGATGTTGCATATAAATAATTTTTGTTATTTATGATTGTTAAATTGTACGAATCATGTGGTATTCATGTAATATATATGTCTGTTCTTTGTGCATGATGCGAATTATGCATATTTAATTCATTTACATTTACTTGTAAACTACCAAAACCTTTGAAGGTTTTGGAAAGAGTTTAATATTATAATTAAGATTATGGGTGTTTTCCTCACTTAGAGGTGGATTTTGATTATGATTCATTTGGGGTGTCTATAAATTTTTATGAAGATGATAAATCTCTTGTAGGAAAAACAATTTTTTTAATATTATTGTGGGTTTTATAAATATTTTTTTTTCAAAAAAAAAATAATAATTTGACAATTATTTTCTTCTTATTATTATGTGTCGGTTTGAAAAGCAATGCTCTGAATAAGCTATCCCAAATATACATTTGAATGTACGCCCATTATGCATTTATTGATCTATCTGCTGCTACATTAATTTTTATTATTTTTTCTTGGTTGATTTGTTAATTTGCATACCATTATGAGTAAAAATCTTAGTATGCATATATCTTATGTTAAGTAGATTACATCAATTGTGCTTAGAGCTTTAGCACACGAACATTTGGCATTATCAATATATCATCATCATCATTATTATCAAGTGGAGACTATGATCTTGTTTTTTAGCATTTTATGAGTTTATGATACCATAACCTATTTTGTTGAATTGATTTATTTATATTATATTATAACCATGATTTTAACTTTCTATGATGTAAGTTAAAATTACTGTGAAACCAGTAAATTTGTTAGTTTCCATTAGGTTCATAAGTTTTGTGCAAAGCACAAAAGTTTTGGTTGACTTTCGGGTGAAGCACAAAAGTTTTGCTAAAAAACATATATTTTTAGTGAAACTTCAATAGAATTTTTAAATGGTTGCTAAAATTCTCCATAAAAATTTGTAAAACAGTTAATGATTTTCATGTACAAGGTAACTTGGAAAAATTAGAAAATCTTTTTTATTTTATTTTTGTAAGTATATAATTCATAAAATCTTATCATTAAAAGTAGTTAAAATCAAAATAAATTGAACATTGAAGCCAATTAAACTATAGAGGCAACCACAAATGAAAATTTTGTGATGGGCCAAAGAAGAAATGAGGTTTTAAAACCTTAGTTACAACACTCAAAGTTCTTTTTGCTCACACTCATAAAAAACTTTCATATCATACGAGCATCTTATATGTATTTATTATTTTGTTTGATTTATTTAAAAGAGATTAGAGTTGAGAAAACTTTTGAAACAAAATATAAACTATTATTGCACACCCAGCTTAATTTCTACTCCTAGTCTGTTTAGACTCTCCACATCTTAAGCCTAAGAAGAAGAAATAACAAAAAATGTAAAAATACTAAAAAACAACTCCAAATTCCAACCCCCGCATACACACACAAGTAGATAAGTTAGATAAATATTGTCTTAAATTGAAGAATAATATTGTCAATAGTGAGAGATTAATACTTTAGTTTAGTATGATGATACAATACATTGACAAAAAAAGAGTTTTATAGAGGAAAATTGGATTTTAATGGTAAAACCCAAATAAAAAATGAGTTTGGCACAACTAAAATTATCTACTATATATAAAGTTATTAAATTTCAATCTTTTTAATAATAATGTAAGACATGATTATAAAATTAAGTGAGCTTGTTTAATCTTCTATGATTGTGAAAAAAGTTATTGAAGAANTTACCTGATTTTAATGGTAAAAACCAAATTAAGAAAATGAGTTTGGCCCAACTAAAATTATCTACCATATATAAAGTTATTAAATTTCAATCTTTTTAGTAATCATGTAAGACATGATTATAAAATTAAGTGAGCTTGTTTAATCTTCTATGATTGTGAAAAAAGTTATTGAAGAATTAATGGAGGATGATAATAATGGTTAAGAGATGACAATCATGAGATGGTAATATGGTGATGATGGTCTAATATGATTGTTTGGTAACAATGGTTAGAAAATGATTACTAGATAATGATAAATGAGGGACAATAAAGATTACTGTGATTAAACAATAATGGTTGCTAGCATGGGATGTCTATATCTAATTTTNGGGTAACAATGGTTAGACAATGACTACTTGATAATGATGAATGAGGGACAATAAAGATTACTGTGATTAAACAATAATGGTTGCTAGCATGGGATGTCTATATCTAATTTTAAGTCAGGGTCATTTGTATACAACAATGTGGGCATATTACTAATCTTTGAGAGCAGTACTTCGTGTATTTGGTCAAAATTTCAAAAACTCTTATAGATGTCTCTTATTATTTAATTAGATTATAAACTTATTGTTTAATATTTAATTATCTTATTGATTTTAAATNAGGTCATTTGTGTACAAACAATGTGGGCATATTACTAATCTTTGAGAGCACTACTTTGTGTATTTTGTCAAAATTTCAAAAACTCTTGTAGATGTCTCTTATAATTTAATTAGATTATAAACTTATTGTTTAATATTTAATTATCTTATTGATTTTAAATTGAGTAATATTAGGCNTTAAATTGTACGAATCATGTGGTATTCATGTAATATATATGTCTATTTTTGTGCATGTGCGTACATATGTGATGTGAATTATGCATAGTTAATTCATTTACATTTACTTGTAAACTACCAAAACCTTTGAAGGTTTTGGAAAGAGTTTAATATTATAATTAAGATTATGGGTGTTTTCCTCACTTAGAGGTGGATTTTTCTGTCATAAGGAAGTAGTAAAATCCTAGACAAAGAAAATGATTATGATTCATTTGGGGTGTCTATAAATTTTTATGAAGATGATAAATCTCTTGTAGGAAAAACAATTTTTTTACTATTATTGTGGGTTTTATAAATATTTTCTTTTTCAAAAAAAAAAATTTGACAATTATTTTCTTATTATTATTATGTGTTGGTTTGAAAAGCAATGCTCTAAATAAGCTATCCCAAATAGGAATGTACGCCCATTATGCATTTATTGATCTATCTACTGCTACATTAATTTTTATTATTTTTTCTTGGTTGATTTGTTAATTTGCATACCATTATGAGTAAAAATCTTAGTATGCATATATCTTATGTTAAGTAGATTACATCATTTGGGCTCAGAGCTTTAGCACACGCACATTTGGTATTTTCACTATATCATCATCATTATTATTATCAAGTGGAGACTATGATCTTGTTTTTTAGCATTTTATGAGTTTATGATACCATAACCTATTTTGTTGAATTGATTTATTTATAATATATTATAACCATGATTTTAACTTTCTATGATGTAAGTTAAAATTAATGTGAAACCAGTAGTTTTCTTAGTTTCCATTAGGTTCATAAGTTTTGTGCAAAGCACAAAAGCTTTGGTTGACTTTCGGGTGAAACACAAAGGTTTTGCTAAAAAAACATATATTTTTAGTGAAACTTCAATAGAATTTTTAAATAGTTGCCAAAATTCTCCATAAGAAAATTTGTAAAACAGTTAATGATTTTCATGTACAAGATAACTTGGAAAAATTAGAAAATCTTTTTTATTTTATTTTTGTAAGTATATATTTCTTAAAATCTTATTATTAAAAGTTGTTAAAATCAAAATAAAATGAATATTGAAGCCAATTAAACTATAGAGGCAACCACAAATGAAAATTTTGTGATGGGCCAAAGAAGAAATGAGGTTTTAAAACCTTAGTTACAACACTCAAAGTTCTTTTTGCTCACACTCATAAAAAACTTTCATATCATACGAGCATCTTATATGTATTTATTATTTTGTTTGATTTATTTAAAAGAGATTAGAGTTGAGAAAACTTTTGAAACAAAATATAAACTATTATTGCACACCCAGCTTAATTTCTACTCCTAGTCTGTTTAGACTCTCCACATCTTAAGCCTAAGAAGAAGAAATAACAAAAAATGTAAAAATACTAAAAAACAACTCCAAATTCCAACCCCCGCATACACACACAAGNTTAAGATTTTTCTTGAGTGACTCTTGTCATTTAATATGTAATTAACTATATGAGCTTGTCTTATAGAAAGCTTTTCCGAACCCAACTTAATATAAACCCTATTTAATTATTCGTATTAAATAGAGGAACTTGTCGGAAAATAAAATGGTTTTTGCAGACCAAACGGATGTCATATATTTTTTTAGTTTATTTGATCAAGTCTCATCCTCAAGTATTGTGTTTTTCATTCGGGATAGATACAGGGTTTGAGGTATAGTGCTCTTTCATTTAAATAATGAAAAATATAGGATCAATTTGACTTCATATTTTTCTAAACTTTTATATATATATATATATGTAAATTAAATGCCTTTCAGAAGCGGGCGACAGGATTTTGATTCCGGCGGCCGACATCTTCCAACAGGAAACTCCTTAACTAAAATAGTGCTGACAAGGTCGTGTTGTAGGTGACATGCCTTCACAACCAGGATTATCTATATTTCAAATATTTGGGGAGTTTTCAAGAATGCATGGTACATGATATCTAAGCAATGAAAATATTCGGGCAGTTGCATTATATTTCTTAATGAATTGCAAAGAAGTGTAGCCATTTAAACAATAAGATTCAGGGTGCCCAAAATTAATATCTTTATTTAATATTGAGTATGTTATATATATTTATGTATATCTTAAAGTCAATGATTTCAGCAGATTATTTATCGAGAAAAACTATTGAGCTGCATAGTATTATAGAACCAATTCATCAGAAGGAAGGCATGTCCAATTTTTGCATTCAGGGTAGCACAAACGATGAAGTTTTTGAGCTAGAAGATACTGCAGGGATTTTTGAAAAGGTTCATCATGATTTAAATGAGGATGATAAAGAGACAGAAGAAGAAATTTTAGGTTCATCTTCATTAATTTTACACAACTATAATTTTCGGGATACGCTTTGCAGCGATGACAAAAACTTATTTTATTATTTATTAATAAGAAATTGAAGCAATTTATGTTGGTATTCTACGTAAGTATATGTATCATTATCAAGTAATACAGTACTTTCTGTTTAATCCCCAAATATCGATCCCACGAAGAAGGTTTAAATTCGAGATGGTAATTTAAATTAGGAATTCACAATAATAAAGAAAGTCTACTATACTAATTTCAAATGTTTAAGGTCCTATCAGAACTAAATTATCATCTACTAGCAAGACTGCAAAGTAAAGTTAATATAACATCCAAAATATGTTTCTGTGAAGAAGTTATCAAATATGAGAAAGCATTATTCTCACTACAATGAGTTTTTGGTTAAATGAGAGAGATAAATGGTTTGAATTTGTATTGTGTCAAATAAGAGCAATTTTAATTCTCTACCCTTAGTCAAGTGTTATAGAGAATCGTTGGTTAATCTTAGGTTTATTCTCTAAATCTGTGGTTAAGTTGGGAGGAGACTGGCTCTCACTCCAGAGCTCCCACTTTCTTTCCTCTGAAGGCTAAATCTCGCTTTTATTCTTAAACACTAAGACCAAATTTGAGGATTTTAGTCCGTCACCTTAAAATTTCCAATTCCTCGCCCAATAATATATATTTCTCTATTTATTTGCACCCAATTTCATGAANTCCCGAATGAAAAACACAATACTTGAGGATGAGACTTGATCAAATAAACTAAAAAAATATATGACATCCGTTTGGTCTGCAAAAACCATTTTATTTTCCGACAAGTTCCTCTATTTAATACGAATAATTAAATAGGGTTTATATTAAGTTGGGTTCGGAAAAGCTTTCTATAAGACAAGCTCATATAGTTAATTACATATTAAATGACAAGAGTCACTCAAGAAAAATCTTAATAAAAATCAGGAAATATTATCTTCAAAGAGGTCAAAATGATAGGACTTCTCAACGAAATTGGACATAGAGGTGTGAAAGGAGAATAAATCAAATTTGAAATATTTTGCTGTAGAGTCCAAAGAAGGAAGAACTAGGGGATGTCATAGATCCGAAGAAGAACCTCGGTGACTTCCCAAGATATCCAAATGTTTGGCTTCAATTTTGAGGACAAATTGTTTAAGTGTTTCATCCTACCAATTTTATTAATTTANACATATATATATATATATAAAAGTTTAGAAAAATATGAAGTCAAATTGATCCTATATTTTTCATTATTTAAATGAAAGAGCACTATACCTCAAACCCTGTATCTAACCCGAAGGATAAACACAAGATTTGAGGATGAGACTTGATCAAATAAACTAAAAAATATATGACATCCGTTTGGTCTGCAAAAATCATTTTATTTTCCGAAAAGTTCCTCTATTTAATACGAATAATTAAATAGGGTTTATATTAAGTTGGGTTCGGAAAAGCTTTCTATACGGCAAGCTCATATAGTTAATTACATCTTAAATGACCGGAGTCACTCAAGAAAAATCTTAATAAAAATCAGAAAATATTATCTTCAAAGAGGTCAAAAGGATAGGACTTCTCAACGAAATTGGACATAGAGGTGTGAAAGGAGAATAAATCAATTTTGAAATATTTTGCTGTAGAGTCCAAAGAAGGAAGAACTAGGGGATGTCATAGATCCGAAGGAGAACCTCGGTGACTTCCCAAGCTATCCAAATGTTTGGCTTCAATTTTGAGGACAAATTGTTTAAGTGTTTCATCCTACCAATTTTATTAATTTAGAGCTTACATTCGTGTGAAACGCTCATACAAATAGCCTGGAAGATGTGAGGGTTTAGGTGTGATGAACGGCAACCTCAGAATCCTAAGACGAGTTAGGGCTTATATTGTACAGTAGGGTCATACAACGACCTAAGATGAGTTGAGGATTTATGTTACATAAGCAAACAACCTTGAAATCCTATATCTTGGTTGTTTAATTCTAAGGAAAGATATGTTTTTGTAGATCCTCTTGCAGTTGAAGATAATCATGTTGCCCACAATGCTAGTTCCAAGCTTCTCGTCATGATGAGTTTAAGTTTTCTAATCAGTCAAGTCATGATGTCAAATCAGGTGTCTCTGTGGTTATGGTCATTTAAATATTATAGGGCATATTAAAGTTGATTAGAGTGACACCGGTTAGGATCTTACGGTTCCCTCATTCCGGTATCACTATTTTCTATTAGATTCATTTAGTCGAAATGAATTTACTAAACTCAACTTAATGAATTTCGTACTTTCATTTAGATTGTGGGAAGTCTCGTTAGCAACCGTAGGTTACCTCCTCTGAGAAATTCCCGATCATCCGATAGAGACGTCTTCATTTACTTGCAGTTATTGTTTTGTGATGTTTCTGATTAAATTTTTATTTATCTTATATTTTGAATGTTGTGGCGGTAAATTTTAACTTGGTTGATTTTAGTTTTGGTTTTAGTTTTACGGCTACCCTAACAGTTTTGGTTTTCATGTAGAGTGACATCATTGTTTCATATGAAAGTTTTGTAAGTGTAAAAATATAGTGTGCAAAGTACAAGAAAATACAATACTATAACTGTAAAAAAGTATCTAACGATTCTTCTCGCTCCACCACCTGAAAGGTCAGTACTTGCGAGACATGTATATAATTTTGAAAGGAATTTAAATTGCAAGAGTAAAAAAATGTTTAGCTACCAAACCCCAAGTTATGATTTTCCTATTGGATGATTTTAGAACAAAATATGACAAGTTCAATTTGTCCTTCAAAATATTCAAAAGATTTCAAAGTGTTCGGGGTATGACCCTGAACTATTTTGAAGATTTGTTAAATTATTTTGAGTTCATTTATGAACTTATCATATTGTTTCATTAACCATCCGAGTTTAGAGAGTGCCTANGTTGTTTAACATGAAAGTTTTGTAAGTGTAAAAATATAGTGTGCAAAGTACAAGAAAAAACAATACTATAACTGTAAAAAAGTACCTGGCGATTCTTCTCACTCCACCTGAAAGGTCAGTACTTGCGAGGCATGTATATAATTTTGAAAGGAATTTAAATTACAAGAGTAAAAAAATGTTTAGCTACCAAACCCCAAGTTATGATTTTATTGAGTCTCAGAAGATCCTATTGGATGATTTTAGTACAAAATATGACAAGTTCAATTTGTCCTTCAAAATATCCAAAAGATTTTAAAGTGCTCAGGGTATGACCCTGAACTATTTTGAAGATTTCTTAAATTATTTTGAGTTCATTTATGAACTTATCATATTGTTTCATTAACCATCCGAGTTTAGAGAGTGCCTACCCTGTTGCTCAGTGAAACTTAATGATTTCATTATCTCAAGGATAGAATACTTGATTAGTCAATTGATGTTTCATTTAAAAGTTATGTGATTGGGTGCCCTTAAGGCAAGTTTAGGTTATTTAAGATTGTGGTGCCCACAATTAAGGTCAGGCTTGTAGTATTTAAAGATGTTAATCACCAATTATGTTGTCTTCTAAATCCAATCAATTGAGTTTAGATATTGAGCCTATGTCACTACTAAGCCTTTAATAATCATGATAGGTGAAAAGGTGATTATCAAAATTTTGATTTAAATGATATGTATTCTTATCAAATGGTCAAACCATGCTCAACTTTGGGCTTAAGAAAAGTAAATTTTCAACTTTCTGACTTAAGCCCGTCACTTAAGAATCATCTGATCTTAGTTGACTTCCAAGTCATGAAGATTATGAGGATTATGATTTTGTTAATGTTGTGCAATGATATTAAGTGATTTTCTACATTTTAATCCCATTATATTTCAATCATCCAAACATGTTTATTAAGATCAAATTACCCATTTCCCCTTAGTTAATCCTAAATTTTGATTAAGACATCAAAGTCTAAAATTTCCACTTTGCCCTTAGGGTACTTCATGTCATAACTCATTGAATACAACTCAAATGACTTTGAGGGTTTAAAGTGTCATATTCATGAGGTACTTATAATATTGGAGGAGAACATGTGGATCTCTAAAAATTTTAATTTAATTTAGATAATTATTTAAATTTATAAGATATAATTTCCAAAGGTTAATTTGTTTAGTTATCCAAAATAAAGTTTGTATTTATGGAAAAATTATTAAAGGTCTCCTAAGGTTAGAGAAACACTTTTGAATTATTTTTATTACTATTATTTAATTTTTAATCAATTTCAATGATTAAATTAAATAGAAAATAATGNGAAGATATAATTTCCAAAGGTTGATTTATTTAGTTATCCAAAATAAAGTTTGTGATTATGGAAAATTTATTAAAGGTCTCCTAAGGTTAGAGAAACACTTAGGCAAAATTTCATGATTTTTTGAATTATTTTTATTACTATTATTTAATTTTTAATCAATTTCAATGATTAAATTAAATAGAAAATAATGTTTTAATTACAAAAAATCATTTTTTATATTTTTAATAGACTTTTCTAAATTCAAAAAACTCAGAGAACCAAGTTTTGTATTTTTGTTATTTTTAATTTATTTATTATAATTATTTTAACGGGAAAATAGGGAAAAATTCATTTTTAAGCTTTTAAAATTTATATTTTAACTTAGAAAAATTTGGAGAGATATTCTAATGAATTCTAAGTGATCAGGGGATATTTCCACTCAGTTTAAACCATTTTTTTGCATTTTCAAAATTTTGATTAATTTAATTATTTTTAATTCAAAATATATTTTTAAAAATGAAATATTTTCACAAAAATGGATTTTATATTTATTAAATGCCCCTGGTCACGAGGAACTCAGAGAATCAATTTTCATAATTTTTCTAAGCTTATTTAATTTAATATAATTATTTTTATACAAAAATATAAGGTTTCGTCAAAAATCCATTTTTAGTGCTTAGACTAAGTCAAATAATTTTGATATTTTTACAGTGCATAAATATGATTTTTATGGACAGTGGGGAAGTGATTTTGTCAATTTTTGATAAGTGTATGTTTTACATAAATTAATATAAGTTATATGCATTTAATTAAGCATGGAAATATACAAGATGATTCAAAACATCACATTATTTTTTCTAGACTTCTTTGACCACAGGAAACCTACTAAAACTATTCCCATAATTTTCCAAATGATGTTTTGACTTATATAATTAAAATAACCAAAATAGTCACCTTAGCTTGAAAATTAGGGCTAGAAGCACAGAGGTATCCTCTGACCTCGAAAAAATCAAAAGATATGGCATCTGTCATGAGAAATGAACCCTCAAAATTTTAAGCCATGAAGAATAATATTTATTCATGGAGAATTGAAATACCACAAAGGGTATTTAATTCATTAAAAATCATGGAATAAGAAAACAATTTTTTATTTTTTTTCAACATTATTATCCTTTGTTCACTTAGCAAGAGGGTATTATTATTTTATTTTTATAACTTTTTCAGAGAAAGATATGGATTTTTTAAGTTTTGGCATTTAAAAAAATTTAGAAAATATCTAATTTTCTACTTATCCACGCGGCGCCACCTCAACCTATGGCGGCTCTGAACTCACATGCGGCGCGCTTTCATTCGACTCCGCCATCCACTTCAGCTGCCACGCGGCCCGCGGTTCACGTACCATCCACTCGTCCGACTTAATCTCCTCCGTTATCATCCCCAAGTGACTTAACTCGTAGGTCGTTCACACTAAAACTTTAAGATCTTCATCTAGACTCAACCAAATTGCATGAGGTTTATTTCTAAACCTTCATCTACTTAAAACAAACACATCTATATGGTTAATCAAGTATGAAATCAAGCATTACAAATGGAGAATCAAAATAAGCTTGGACTAGGTTTGAGGTTCAATACCTTTGTCTGAGAGGGGTGGCCTCAAACAGATGGTTGTGGTAGCTTCGATTGGATCCAACGAACCTTCGGATGAAGGCTCAAGCCTTAGTGAATTTTTTAGGTATGAATTTGATCAAGCTCGATTTTAGGTGTTGGTCTAGAGCTAGGTTAGAGGCTGTTTGGGAGGGGGGTTTGATGGGGAATCAACTACTCTTGCTCTAGGGATGGTGTGTGCACAGTTAGTTTGAGTTTGGTGGATTGTAGAGAGATGTCCTAGTTTGAGCTGAAAGTTTAAGCTCAAAATTGGGCTTCCATAGTGGGGATCAATGGGGGAAAATGGTGGCAATGAGCTTAGGAATTCTTCGAGAGTGTCTGAAAGCAATAGGACAGAGTTTCCCTAGGGATTTTGGCACACTCCTCTCTTTGCCCATGGAGGGGCTGACTAAATAGAGGAGCTTAAGGGGGAGCTTAGGGCTAATTGATGGGTGTAAAATGGTGCTTAGGTAAAGGGCTGAGGAACCTAAAGAGCCATTGGGATGAGCTTGCCTCTGGGGTTGAAATTGGGTTTGAATTTGAGCTTGGGGTCTAGTTTTTGGTGTTTCTCAGATACTAGGCCGGCCGAGAGGACCAGTGGTGGTGGCCAGAAGGTTAAATGAGGCTTAACTATAATTTACTTCCAATGGTAAGTGATGAAGGAAGAGATCTTTGGTTAAGGCCCAAAAATGGGATAAGATCCCTTAATTTAGGGACCCATTGATCCATAACTTACTTAGGTGGTTTGAGAGGATTTAGCCTAGTCAATAAGGTGTGCTTAGTAGCTGTGGGGTCATTAATTTNAAACCAAAAAGAAAGAAACCCTTGGTCTTGCCTAATAGAAATAATCCACTATGAGTTTGTGATTGTATGTGTAGGCTCTTATCCCACAAGTGAGAAATGAAATTTCTTAAGTTACAATGTTTATACACAGAAGATCTCATTGCCCCATGATAGAGAACAATCACCATAGGGAGTAATTGCTAGAGCTTTAGTACATTGTCTTCGACGTTGATACGACGTTGAAGATTATGCATTGGTTTATAAATTGCTTTGTTACTATGTGGTAATGGATGCTGCTTCCCATGGTTTTTCTTCATTTCGTAACACAAGTCTTGACCCCACAAGTAACTTTGTTACACTGAGTAGAGGNGAACCAAAAAGAAAGAAACCCTTGGTCTTGCCTAATAGAAATAATCCACTATGAGTTTGTCATTGTATGTGTAGGCTCTTATCCCACAAGTGAGAAATGAAATTTCTTAAGTTACAATGTTTATACACAGAAGATCTCATTGCCCCATGATAGAGAACAATCACCATAGGGAGTAATTGCTAGAGCTTTAGTACATTGTCTTCGACGTTGATGATTATGCATTGGTTTATAAATTGCTTTGTTACTATGTGGTAATGGATGCTGATTCCCATGGTTTTTCTTCATTTCGTAACACAAGTCTTGACCCCACAAGTAACTTTGTTACACTGAGTAGAGGGTGGCCAACAGTGGCCAGCAGCTTTAGAGTGGGAGGTGTTCACCGGATCTATGGTAGAAAAACGATGTTGGACTTCAGCTCCTTGTCCAAACTTCAGTTTACATGTAGCTCAAGATTTAGGCCTTCTCATGATAGTGATAGAGCAAAAATTAAAGAGTCAGAGAGAGACCCCCATGCAAATAAGAAAAAAATTCAGACTACTCTATCAGATGACCCAGAAAGATTCTTCCAATCAGATGACATTTGGAGAACATTTGAGTGTCTTAATGATGTCAGAATTGGGCGATCTTGGGCTTCTTAAAATTGTTTCTTATAGATGCGACTATCAACTTGTCAGTTCTGAAATTCTTTTAACCTTTCATATATGCACTGAAACTTTTTTAATGTAATTTAACAGTTTGATCTTTGCTTAATTTGACTTAGCTTGAACCATTTTTGACATGATTGGGCCCGTCTGGTTGAGTCGGTTAGTCTGACTAAGCTCTAGATAATTTTTAATCAAAGTTTGAACTTTTTTAAAGAAAATTATCTCTAGATTCAAGTCACGCTCCGACATTCGTGCCAAGTAATAAATTTGTTGATGGTGTCTCAATATGTTATAGAAAGTTTATTTCTATAGATTTTCTTAAAAATAACATGATAAAGTCTGAGATTTGCTATTCATTTGAATTACAAAAAAACTAATTTAAGAAATCAATTGCATAAAAAGGAATGCATTTGAATTATTAAACTACAGAGTTCTTTTAATGCACCCGCTTATCTAAAATATACGTCTAAAATAAATGCATGATCTCCATTTTTGAATCAAAGAATTTCGATGATGTTAAGTTAAATGAATGCAGTGGAGAAAGGGAAAGCACTGCTCTTGTTTATTATCTTCCGCGTGGTTGCTTAATGCTTACCCTACCGCCAGTATGGGCATAATTACCGATGGAAAAAAATGGCAGCTTTCTAATTTGGTTTCTGACTATATGAATTGTGCATGTGCCGATGGGGTAAAGAAGAAGTGTGTATAATTAAGTGGTATAATAAGGATTTCCAAAAGGAAAAATATTTGAAGTGTCATCACATTATCTAAGTGCATCAAGAATAAAAATGTCTGTGTGATATTAGAATGGTATTCAATTATAAGCTCTAGGTCAGATGGTTTACTTAGTTCTAGGGTAATGTTGTTGGCATTACTTCTTGATCCAATCACAACCCTAGTCAAATCTTATTTAATCGTTGACTGATTTAACCTTAAGCAACTTGGATAATTCCAAAGAATCTTGTTTGCTTTAAAAATTATATATTTTTTTTTTATAAATATTTTATTTTTTAGGACCATAAAAATTAAGTTGAACTAAATAGCATGTTTCTATAATATAAGTTAAGATAGCAGCTCTTAGCTTATTTGGATCCTTAAAGCAATCCAATTTAGTTATGATTGGTATACATATCGATGTTTGTTTAGTTCAAAATAGAATATTTTTTTATTATACAACTTTTGTTGTGTGCATTGTGTTGCGCTAGCTATGATGCATGTTTTTTTGTTGTATTTGAATGTACATGTGTGCACTACAAGAATAAAAATATATGCATTTTCTTGTAAGGTCCTATCAAAAGAAGTAGAAAGTGCATATAAAAAAATAATATATTTTTTTCTTTTTTATAGGTGTTATATTTGTTTATTCCTCCCATGAACACATACCATTATACATGTATACTAAATTTATACCAACATAGACTAAACTCTATTTCGAATGATCGGTCTTTTTCTTTCTTCTCTTTAATAAAAGACTTCTTAGATCTACAAAAATTTTGTATGAAGCAAATGTGTGAAAACGAGTACTTATCTTGTAGCAATAGTATTGGGATCAAAACAATATGGAGGTAGAACCCGGAGTATTTAGCTCATGTCTCATGCCTTTTTGTTCATATTTAGATTTAAAATTAGATGATAGATATGCAAATCCTGAATATTTTCTACCCTTATCATTGAGGTGTGTAATAAGTAGCAACAAATTTTAGTTGTAGATGTTGCATATAAATAATTTTGTTATTTATGAATGCTAAATTGTACGAATCATGTGGTATTCATGTAATATATATCTGTCTGTTTTTTGTGCATGTGCGTACATATGTGATGTGAATTATGTAAGTTTAATTCATATACATTTACTTGTAAACTGCCAAAACCTTTGAAGGTTTTGGAAATAGTTTAATACTATTATTAAGATTATGGGTGTTTTCCTCACTTAGAGGTGGATTTTTCTGCCATAAGGAAGTAGTAAAATCCTAAACAAAGAAAATGCTTGTGATTTATTAGGGGTGTCTATAACTTTTTATGAAGATGATACATCTCTTGTAGGAAAAAGAATTTTTTTAATATTATTGTGGGTTTTATAAATATCTTTTTTTTAAAAAAAATAATAATTTGACAATTATTTTCTTTATATTATTATGTGTCGGTTTGAAAAGCAATGCTCTGAATAAGCTATCCCAAATAGACATTTGAATGTACGCCCATTATGCATTTATTGATTTATCTACTGCTACATTAATATTTATTATTTTTGCTTGGTTAACCAGTATGAGTAAAAATCTTAGCATGCATATATCTTATGTTAAGTAGATTACATCATTTGGGCTCAGAGCTTTAGCAAACGAACATTTGACATTATCAATCTATCATCATCATCATTATTATCAAGTGGAGACTATGATATTGCTTTTTAGCATTTTATGAATTTATGATTCTATAACCTATTTTGTTGAATTGATTTATTTATAGTATATTATAACCAAGATTTTAACTTTCTATGATGTAAGTTAAAATTAATGTGAAACCAGTAATTTTTTTAGTTTCCATTAGGTTCATAAGTTTTGTGCAAAGCACAAAAGTTTTTGTTGACTTTCTGGTGAAACACAAAAGTTTTGCTTAAAAAACATATATTTTTAGTAAAACTTCAATAGAATTTTTAAATGGTTGCCAAAATTCTCCAAAAAATTTGTAAAACAGTTAATGATTTTCATGTACAAGATAACTTTGAAAAATTAGAAAATCTTTTTTTTTTTGTAAGTATATATTTCATAAAATCTTATCATTAAAAGTAGTTAAAATCAAAATAAAATGAATATTGAAGCCAATTAATCTATAGAGGCAACCACAAATGAAAATTTTGTGATGGACCAAAGAAGAAATGAGGTTTTAAAACCTTAGTTACAACACTCAAAGTTCTTTTTGCTCACACTCATAAAAAGACTTACGTATCATACAAGCATCTTGTATAGCTGGACATGTATATGTATTTATTATTTTGTTTGATTTATTTAAAAGAGATTAAAGTTCAGAAAACTTTTGAAATAAAATCTAAACTATTATTGCACATCGAGCTTAATTTCTACTCCTAATTTGTTTAGACTCTCCACATCTTAAGCCTAAGAAGAATAAATAACAAAAAAATGTAAAAATACTAAAAAACAACTCCAAATTCCAACCCCCACATACACACACAAGAGGATAAGTTAGATAAATATTGTCTTAAATTGAAGAATAATAGAGTCAATAGTGAGAGATTAATACTTTAGTTTAGTATGATGTTACAATACATTGACAAAAAAAGAGTTTTATAGAGGATAATCGGATTTTAATGGTAAAACCCAAATAAAAAAAAGAGTTTGGCACAACTAAAATTATCTACTACATATAAAGTTATTAAATTTCAATCTTTTTAATAATCATTTAAGACATGATTATAAAATTAAGTGACTTTGTTTAATCTTCTATGATTGTGATAAAAGTTATTAAAGAATTAATGTAGGATGATAATAATGGTTAAGAGATGACAATCATGAGATGGTAATTTGGTGATGATGGTCTAATATGATTGTTGGGTAACAATGGTTAGACAATGATTACTTGATAATGATGAATGAGGGACAATAAAGATTACTGTGATTAAACCATAATGGTTGCTAACATGGGATGTCTATATCTAATTTTAAGTCAAGGTCATTTGTATACAAACAATGTGGGCATATTACTAATCTTTGAAAGCAGTACTTTGTGTATTTGGTCAAATTTTGAAAAACTATTGTAGATGTCTCTTATTATTTAATTAGATTATAAACTTATTGTTTAATATTTAATTATCTTATTGATTTTAAATTGAATAATATTAGGCTTATTAAATTTATTTCATCAAGATGCACGTTATGACATTAGTTCTGCAAGTTTAAAAACTATGCGACCCTTTAATTAATATTTCCCAAAAATTAATCATATTTTCATTGCATAATATGGGCTTATTTGAACTCAAATTGGATCATTTTTGGTCTCATTGAGTTTCTCTCCTTAAGATATTTAGCTTGACTAAAAGTATGCTAAAATTAGAGTTAAAATAATCTTAAATTTAACTAAAAAAAATTCATTTTGAACACTACATTTAGATTTTTGTTTGGTTTAGTTGATAATATATCAGGCATCATAATAAGCTTTCATGNTTTTTTTTGAACACTATATTTAGATTTTTGTTTGGTTTAGTTGATAATATATCAGGCATCATAATAAGCTTTCATGAAAAAATTAGTTATTTATTTCATCTTTCTATATTATAAATATATATGTCCAATATTTATAAGTCATCATAATAAAAAATTGTCTGTATTTCTCTCTTCATTCCTTCAAGAAGCTCCCATAGAAAAGGGAGAAAACTTAATCCCCTCAATTTTCTCTCTTTTACAAATTTTCCTTTCTTCGAAAAATAGGTTTGATGACATCTTGTATGGACAAAGTTTTCTTTCTTCACAAGCTAGCTAAGTATTTTTCTCATCATTGTTAACACTGCCTTGTATTTTAGGATATAAAATAGTTTCAACCCTTATATTCCAAAAGCCTTAATTGTGATTTGTTTGACGTGGAAAATTACAGATTGTATTGCACTACAGAAATTAAGTGAATTTTCGTTGGCCATGCCAAATGTAAATCAAATGCAAGGTTTGTCATCGGATTTGTATCAGATTTATGCTCAATTTTTTTAATAAATAAATCGAGGGTTGATAATGATAGTTCCGCCCATTTTGCGTTGAAATATTTTGACGCAAAGTATTTGCATGGGTTTTTGCGTTGTATTACCGACAAATTTATTTAGGCTATAATTGTATCGGATTTAATGTATGAAAACATCAGTCAACAATATAATCTGTCGAGAATGCTCAGAGACCCAATTTTGTGTCCCCGGGCGCCGATGAGTTTGGATTTATAACTCCGCAACAAGGGCTCACGGCTCAACTGCTTCACCTGCGCAATGTATAAAATGGTTTAGTGCCACAAAATTACTTCAAAGATTGAATTTTTAATATTTAAAAGAGTCGCACCAGCCTCGTGTAGTGCTCATTATGGGGACTAATCTGCCAATTAGTGTGTAGTTCCCCTGGCTCCTTCTGTCACTCGGTTCCTCCTATTCATCTGCCTTTTCCTCTCATAAGAAGGAGAGGCCCATGCTACATTCAATTGACCCCAGATATCCTCGGCGATCCAGGCAGGCCACTCGTCCCTCTAGCGAGCTTTTGTGAACATGTCTCCAAGACGACGTCTGCTCCAAATCTTAAGGATTTAGTGGATCTGATGGTGTGCTCAGGGAGCTAGGTGAATGACCTCTGCAGGATAAAAAATAATCCATGTATTGGTATAAAAAATAAAATAAATTTAAAAATCTGATTTAAATTACATGATCGTACCTCAAACTCCCTGAACCACAAGCCCTAAGTGGTTGCAGTGATCTACTTCCATGAGAGATAGGACTAATCGTTCCTGCTTTTGATAATCTCTGTGATGTATGTGACTGGCAACTTGTGGGGAATGAATATACTCAAGAAAAAAATTAGTTACAAGAAAGCATATAAAATGAATAATAAACATAATATAATGTTAAAATAAATATACGAACCCCTGACAATAAATGTACTCTCGGGGATTGAGGGAGAGGTTGGGAGTTGAGGGGCCAAGCTCAAGAGGTGTCAGAATAGGTGGGGCTAGAAATGGTGGGGCAGCAGATGTGCTAGCTGTAAAAGCAATCGCTGCATGTGGGGGATTCTTTGTGGAAGCAACATGCAATGAAGTAGTTAGTGGGGGAGCAGGTGTCATAAGAGGCAGATGCAGCAGCAGGTGCAGGAGCGGGTGTCACGGANTTATATTATAAATATATATGTCCAATATTTATAAGTCATCATAATAAAAAAATTGTTTGTATTTCTCTCTTCATTCCTTCAAGATGCTCCCATAGAAAAGGGAGAAAACTTAATCCCCTCAATTTTCTCTCTTCTACAAATTTTCCTTTCTTCGAAAAAAAGGTTTGATGACATCTTGTATGGACAAAGTTTTCTTTCTTCACAAGCTAGCTAAGTATTTTTCTCATCATTGTTAACACTGCCTTGTACTTTAGGATATAAAATAGTTTCAACCCTTAAATTCCAAAAGCCTTAATTGTGATTTGTTTGACGTGGCAAATTACAGATTGTATTGCACTACAGAATTTAAGTGAATTTTCGTTGGCCATGCCAAATGTAAATCAAATGCAAGGTTTGTCATCGGATTTGTATCAGATTTATGCTCGATTTTTTAAATAGATAAATCGAGGGTTGATAATGATCGTTCCACCCATTTTGCGTAGGAATATTTTGACGCAAAGTATTTGCATGGGTTTTTGCGTTGTATTGCCTAGGCTATAATTGTATCGAATTTAATGTATGAAAACATCAGTCAATAATATAATCTGTCAAGAATGCTCAGAGACCCAATTTTGTGTCCCCAGACGCCGATGAGTTTGGATTTATAACTCCACAACAAGGGCTCACGACTCAACTGCTTCACCTGCGCAATGTATAAAATGGTTTAGTGCCACAAAATTACCTCAAAGATTGAATGTTTAATATTTAAAAGAATCGTGCCAACCTCGTGTAGTGCTCATTATAGGGAATGATCTGCCAATTAGTGCATAGCTCCCCTGGCCCCTTTTGTCGCTCGGTTCCTCCTATTCATCTGCCTTTTCCTCTCATAAGAAGGAGAGGCCCATGCTACATTCAATTGACCTCAGATCTCCTCGTCGATCCAGGCAGACCACTCGCCCCTCTAGCGAGCTATTGTGAACATGTTTCCAAGACGATGTCTGCCCCAAATCTTAAAGATTTAGTGGATCTGATGGTGTGCTCAGGCAGCCAGGTGAAGGACCTCTGTAGGATAAAAAATAATCCATGTATTAATATAAAAAATAAAATAAATTTAAAAATCTGATTTAAATTGCATGATTGTACCTCAAACTCCCTGAACCACAAGCCATAAGTGGTTGTAGTGATCTACTTCCATGAGAGATAAGACTGATCGTTCCTGCTTCTGATAATCTCTATGATGTATGTGACTGGCAACTTGTGGGGAATGAATATACTCAAGAAAAAAATTAGTTACAAGAAAGCATATCAAATGAATAATAAACATAATCTAAGACAGTAAATGTATTCTCGGGGATCGAGGGGGAGGTTTAGAGTTGAGGGGCCAAGCTCAAAAGGTGTCAGAATATGTGGGGCTGGAAATGGTGGGGCAGCAGGTGTGCTTGCTATAAAAGCAATCGCAACATGTGGGGGATTCTTTGTGGAAGAAACATGCAGGGAAGTAGTTAGTGGGGGAGCAGGTGTCATAAGAGGCAGATGCAGCAGCAGGTGCAGGAGCGGGTGTCACGGATGAGTGATAGTAGTGAGTGTCGGAGCGGATGTCACAAAAGGCTCCTTTTCATGCTATGGTAACTGGTCTATAATGTCTGGAGAACACAAGGTCTTTGAGGTGGCTGACCACTTGCCCTACCTATGCTTATCTGAAAACAAATGAATGACATTAATAAGATTAATAGTGGCAAGAAAAATAATCATTAGTAGAAAGAAACGGTATAATGAAGGATAGACAAAAGTAGCAGCTAACTATGTCTAAGAATAAGAACAGTAAGAGTAAACAACTATGCCTTAATACAACAAAAGAAAAGATAAAAAGTAGCAGTAGTAATCACTAATCTAAAATTACATAACTTTGTTATTAAGCTTCATTAGAGGAACTGATGCACCAAAAATATATACATTTTAGACCTATATTTTATACTCATTTTTTGTGATATTGCGCTTTAAATGAATGTATATTTTATGTTTTGTTGCAAGTTGATGATTTTTAGGACTTGAAGCAAAAATGATAGAATTTGGAGTCAAAATGACATTTTGGATAAATATTCAGCTTCGACGACACCATACTGGGCACCGACGTCGCCATTTGACAGAGAACACTGAATTAAATTCAGGCCACAGGCGCCGACGACGCCAAGGTCGGTGTTGGGCAAAATTCTAGAAGATTCGGTGAATCTGGTCGCTTTTTGAAGAGTTATTAGAGGCACCTCTTAGAAAACTGACATTATATCTTATTTAGAGCGAAATTTGCTCAGAAAAAGTAGTAGTTAGAGGGGGCTAGAAGGTAAATGAGTATACTTAAGTTTTCTATTATTTGGTGTAGAGAGTCTAAGTGTGATTTTCTCCTAAGAGTTGTTAAGAGAGGGAGAGAAGTGTGAGATTTCTTTCCATACATCTTTAAAGAGAAAATCAAGAGTCTTGTAAAGAGAGAAAGAGTTAAGAGAGACTACAAGGGATTTGCTTTGAGAAAGAGTTATAGATAAGTGGTATTTGTTTATTATTATTGTATAAACTTTCTTTTATCTATGAAATTTATATTTTGTTGTTTCTTTCTCATGAGGTATGAGTAGTTTTCTTTGTGTTTCTCCCTAGTTTGAGATATGGTGAAATGAAGAGATAATTTGGATGTGCCAATTTTAAAATATAAAATAAATTGTAATGATTTTTGTCACTCTGTTCTTAATTTACTTTTTGATCTGGTCAATTGAAATGTTAAAATCTATTGTGAAACATATGATCCGAGAAATGTAGTATGAGTTCTACAACAAACTGAGAATCACATTCAATTCTATGAAAGAGTTTTTTCATTCATGACATTGGGTGCAAATAAATAGGGAAATATCTATTATTGGGCGAAGAATTAGAAATTTTAGAGTGACAGACTAAAATCCCCAAATTTGATCTTAGTGTTTAAGAACTAAAGCGAGACTTAGCCTTCAGAGGAAAAAAAGTGGGAGCTCTAGAGTGAGAGCCAGTATCGTCCCAGCCTAACCACGGATTTAGAGACTAAACCTAAGATTAGCCAACGATTCTCTATAGCACTTGACTAAGGGTAGAGAATTAAAATTGCTCCTATTTGGCACAATAAAAATTCAAACCATTTATCTCTCTCATTTAACCAAAAACTCATTATAGTGGGAATAATGTTTTCTCATATTTGATAACTTCATCACAGAAACATATTTTAGTAGTTATAATTTAACTTTACTTTACAGACTTGCTAGTAGATGATAATTTAGTTCTGATAGCATCTTAAACATTTGAAATTAGTATATTAGACTTTCTTTATTATTGTGAAATTCCTAATTTAAATTACCATCTCGAATTTAAACATTCTCTGTGGGATCGATGTTTGGGGATTAAACAGAAAGTCATGTATTACTTGATAACAATACATATATTTATGTAGAATCCCAATATAAATTGCTTCAATTTTTTATTAATAAATAACAAAACAAGTTTTTCGCATCGCTGCAAAGAGGAGTCATCTTCATTAATTTTACACAACTATAATTTTTGGGATCAGGAACTCATTGTTGAAGATGAACATAAAATTTCTTCTTCAGTCTCTTTATCATCCTCATCTAAATCATGATGAACCTTTTAAAAAATCCCTGCAATATCTTCTAGCACAAAAACTTCATCGTTTGTGCTGCCCTGAATGTGAAAATTGGACATACCTTCTTTCTGATGAATTGGTTCTATAATAATATGCAGCTCAATAGTTTTTCTCGATAAATAATTTGCTGAAATCATTGACATTAAGATATATATAAATATATATAACATTCTCAATATTAAATAAAGATATTAATTTTGGGCACCCTGAATTTTACTGTTTAAATGGCTACACTTCTTTGCAATTCATTAAGAAATATAATGCAGCTGCCCGAATATTTTCATTGCTTAGATATCATGTACCATGCATTCTTGAAAACTCCCCAAATATTTGAAATATAAATAATTCTGGCTGTGAAGGCATGTCACCTACAACACGACCTTGTCAGCACTATTTTAGTTAAGGAGTTGCCCGTTGGAAGCTGTCGGCCGCCGGAATCGAAATCACGTCGCCCGCTTCGGAAAGACATTTAATTTACACACACACACACGCATATATATATATATATATATNGGCTTACATTCGTGTGAAACGCTCACATAAATAACCTGGAAGATGTGAGGGTTTAGGTGTGATGAACGACAACCTCAGAATCCTAAGACGAGTTAGGGCTTATATTGTATAGTAGGGTCATACAACGACCTAAGATGAGTTGAGGATTTATGTTACATAAGCAAACAACCTTGAAATCCTATATCTTGGTTGTTTAATTCTAAGGAAAGATATGTTTTTGTAGATCCTCTTGCAGTTGAAGATAATCATGTTGCCCACAATGCTAGTTCCAAGCTTCTCGTCATGATGAGTTTAAGTTTTCTAATCAGTCAAGTCATGATGTCAAATCAGGTGTCTCTGTGGTTATGGTCATTTAAATATTATAGGGCATATTAAAGTTGATTAGAGTGACACCGGTTAGGATCTTACGGTTCCCTCATTCCGGTATCACTATTTTCTATTAGATTCATTTAGTCGAAATGAATTTACTAAACTCAACTTAATGAATTTCGTACTTTCATTTAGATCGTGGGAAGTCTCGTTAGCAACCGTAGGTTACCTCCTCTGACAAATTCCTGATCATCCGATAGAGACGTCTTCATTTACTTGCAGTTGTTGTTTTGTGATGTTTGTGATTAAATTTTTAGTTATCTTATATTTTGAATGTTATGGCGGTGAATTTTATCTTGGTTGATTTTAGTTTTGGTTTTAGTTTTACGGCTNATCATTTTATTTCCCGACAAGTTTCTCTATTTAATACAAATAATTAAATAGGGTTTATATCAAGTTGGGTTCGGAAAAAAACTTATTATAAGGGCAAGCCCCTATAATTAATTACATTTTAAATGACCGGAGTCACTCAAAAAAAATCTCAATAATAATCAAGAAATATTGTCTTCAAAGAGGTCAAAAGGATATGACTTTCAACAAAATTGGACATGAATGTGTGAAAGAGGAATGACTCAAATTTGAAATATTTTGTTGTAGAGTCCAAAGGAGGAAGAACTAGGGGATGTCATAGATCTGGAGGAGAACATCAGTGACTTCTCAAGTTATCCTAATGTTTGGCTTCAAGAAAAGGTGTGTTGTTGCAGATACTCTTATTGTTGAACATGGTCATGTTGCCCACAATGCTAGTTCTAAGCTCCTCGTCGTGACGAATTTAAGTTCTCTAATGTGTCAAGTCATGAAGTCAAATCAGATGTCCCTATGGTTATGGTCATTTAAATATTATGGGACATATTAAAGTTGATTAGAGCGACATTGGTTAGGATCCTACGGTTCTCTCGTTTCGATACCAATATTTTCTATTGGATTCACTTAGTCCAAAAGAATTTACTAAACTCAACTTAATGAATTTTGTACTTTCATTTAGACCATGGGAAGTCTCGTTAGCAATCGTTGGTTACCTCCTTCGAGAGATTCTCGATCATCCAATAGAGACGTCTTAATTTAGTTGCAGTTGTTGTTTTGTGATGTTTGTGAATAAATTTAAAGTTGTCTTATATTTTGAATGCTGTGACTGTGAATTTTATCTTGGTTGATTTTAGTTTTTGTTTTAGTTTTACGGCTACCCTAGCAGTTTTTGTTTTCATGCAGGGTGACATCATCGTTTAACATGCAAGTTTTGTAAGTATAAAAATACAGTGTGGAAAGTACAAGAAAAGACGGTAATATAAACTGTAAAAGTGTACCTGACGAATCTTCTCGTTCCACCACCTAAAAGGTTAGTACTTGCGAGGTATGTATATAATTTTGCGAGGAATTTAAATTGCAAGAGTAGATGAAGGTTTAGCTATCAAACACCAAGTTATGAATTTATTATGTCTTATAAGATCCTAGTGGATGATTTTAGAACAAAATATGACAAGTTCAATTTGTCCCTCAAAATATCCAAAAGATTTCAAAGTGTTCGGGGTATGACCATGAACTATTTTGAAGATCTCTTGAATTATTTTGAGTTCATTTCTGAACTTATCATATTGTTTCATTAACCATCCGAGTTTAGAGAGTGGCTACCCTATTGCTCAATGAAACTTGACGATTTAATTATCTCAAAGATAGAATACTTGCTAGTCAATTGATGTTTCATTTAAAATTTATGTGAGTGGGCGCCCTTAAGGCAAGTTTAGGTTATTTAAGATTGTGGTGCCCACAATTAAGGTCAGGCTTTTAGTATTTAAAGATGTTAATCACCAATTATGTTGTCTTCTAAATCCAATCAATTGAGTTTAGATATTGAGCTTATGTCACTACTAAGCCTTTAAAAATCATGATAGGTGAAATGTGATTATCAAAGTTTTGATTTAAATGGCATGCATTCTTATCAAATGGTCAAACCAACCTCAACTTTGAGCTTAAGAAAAGTGAATTTTTAACTTTTGACTTAAGCCCGTCACTTAAGAATCGTCTGATCTTAGTTGACTTCCAAGTCATGAAGATTAAGAGGATTATGGTTTTGTTAATGTTGTGCAATGATAGTGAGTGAGTTTCTACCTTTTAATCCCATTGTATTTCAATTATCCAAATATGTTTATTAAGATCAAAACTAACTATTTTTCCTTGGTTAATCCTAAATTTTGATTAAGACACCAAAGTCTAAAATTTCCACTTTGCCCTTTGGGCACTTCACCTCATAACTCATCAAACACAACTCAAATGAGACTTTGAGGTTTAAAGTGTCATATTCATGAGGTAATTATAATGTTGGAGGAGAACATGTGGATCTCTCAAAATTTTAATTTAATTTAGATAACTATTTAAATTTTGAAGATAGGATTTTCAAAGGTTAATTTATTTAGTTATCCAAAATAAAGTTTGTATTTATGGAAAAATGATTAGAGGTCTCCTAAGTTCAGAGAAACACTTAGGAATAATTTCATGATTTTTTGAATCAAATTTTTATTACTATTTTTTAAATTTTAATCAATTTCAATGATTAAATTAAATAGAAAATAATGTTTTAATTACAAAAAATCATTTTTAAAACTTTTAATAGACTCTTCTGAATTCAGAAAACTCTGTGAACCAGTTTTGTATTTTTTTGATTTTTAATTAACTTATTATAATTATTTTAATATGAAATTATGAAAGATTCATTTTTAAGCTTTCAAAATTTATATTTCAATTTAGAAAAATTAGGAAAACTATCCTAATGAATCCTAAGTGATCAGGGGGACATTTCCACTCATTTTGAATCATTTTTTTTATATTTTGAAAATTTTGATTATTTTAATTATTTTTAATTCAAAACATATTTTTAAAAATGAAATATTTTCGCAGAAATGGATTTTATTTTTATTAAATGCCCCTGGTAATAAGAAACTCAGAAAACCAATTTTCATAATTTTTCTAAGCTTATTTAATTTAATATAATTATTTTTATACAAAAATACAAGGTTTCCTCAAAATTCCATTTTTAGTGCTTAGACTAAGTCAAATAATTTTGATTTTTTTACCGTGCATAAATATGATTTTTATGGATAATGGGGATGTGATTTTGTCAATTTTTGATAAGTGTATGATTTACATAAATTAATATAAGGTATATGCATCTAATCAAGCATGGAAATATACAACATGATTCAAAACATCACAATATTTTTCCTAGACTTGTTTGACCACAAGAAACCTACTAAAATTATTCCCATAATTTTCCAAATGATATTTCGACTTATATAATTAAAATAACCAAAATAGTCATCTTAGCTTGAAAATTTGTCCTAGAAGCATAGAGGTGTCATCTAACCTTGGAAAACTCAGAAGACATGGCCTCTGTCATGAGGAATGAACCCTCAAAATTTCAAGTCATGGTGAAAAATATTTAGTCATGGAGAAGTGAAATACTACATAGGGTATTTAATTCATTAAAAATCAGGGAAAAAGAAAATAATTTTTATTCTTAGTCCACATTATTTATCTCTGTTCACTGAGTAAGAGGGTATTTTATTTTATTTTTATGATTTTTCTAGAGAAATATATTGATTTTTGAAGTTTAGGCATTTAAAATAATTCAGAAAATCCCTATTTTCTTACTTATCCACGCGATGCCACCTCAACCTACGGCGGCTCCGAACTCACACGTGGCATCTCTCATTCGACTATGCCATCCACTTCCTGTCTCCTATACACNTCTCATTCGACTATGCCATCCACTTCAGCTGCCATGCGACCCGCGGTTCACGTACCATCCACTCGTTCGGCTTGATCTCCTCCGTTGGTTGGATATACGTGTGATCAGACGGCTCTCTGTTATTGTCCCCAAGTGACTTAACTCGTAGGTTGTTCACACTAAAACCTTAAGTTCTTCATCCAAACTCAACTAAATTGTATGGGGTTTGTTTCTAAACCTTCATCTACTCAAGATGGACACATTTATATGGTTAATCAAGTATGAAATCAAGCCATTACAAATGGAGAATCAAAATAAGCTCAGATTAGGGTTGAGGTTTAATACCTTTGTCTGAGAGGGGATGCCTCAATCAGATGATTGTGGTAGCTTTTATTGGACCCAACAAACCTCCGGATGAGTCTCAAGCCTTCGTGAATTGTCTAGGTATGAATTCGATCAAGCTTGATTTCAGGTGTTGGTCTAAAGCTAAGTTAGAGGTTGTTTGAGAGGGGGGTTTGATGGGGAATCAACTCCTCTTGCTCTAGGGATGGTGTATGCATAATTAATTTGAGTTTAGTGGATTGTGGAGAGATTTCCTGGTTTGAGCTGAAAGTTTAAGCTCAAAATTGGGCTTCAACAGTGGGGATCAATTGGGGAAAATAGTGGCAATGAGCTTAGGAATTCTTGGAGAGTGTCTGAAAGCAATTGGACAGAGTTTCCCCAGGGATTTTAGCACACTCCTCTCTTTGTCCATGGAGAGACTGATTAAATAGAGGACCTTAGGGGGGAGCTCAGGGCTAATTGATGGGTGTAAAATAGTGCTTAGGTGGAGGGCTGAGGAGCTTTAAAGAACCATTGGGATGAGGTGGCCTCTGGGTTGAAATTGGGTTTGAATTTGAGCTTGGGGGTCTCGATTTTGGTGGTTTTCAGCCACTAGCCCAACCGTCATGGCCAGGGGTGGTGGCCACAAGGTCAGGTGAGCTAGGGGGAAGCTCAATTATAATTTACTCCTAATGGTTAGTGATGATGGAAGAGATTTTTGGTTAAGGCCCAAAAATGGGATAAGATCCCTTAATTTAGGGACCCATTGGTCCATAGCTTACTTGTTTGATTTGAGAGGGTTTAGCTTGGTCAATAAGGTGTGCTTAGTGGCTATGGGGTCCTTAAGTTGGTGACTTAGACATGCTTAAGTCAATTTTTGTGCATGGGTTCAACTTGGGTCCAAATGGCTAAAAATTAGGTTTAGGTTAGGCTAGCCATGATTTTGAGCTCAATAGATTGATCAAATTTGTGTAAATGATTGTCATGAAGGTTTTTGGTGAATGATTGAAGTAATTTTGAGTTCAATTGGAAGCTCAATTTGAAGGATTTTGGGATTTTGGTCAATTTGGGCAGGTTAGACCAGACTTGGGTCTATGTTAGGATAAGGTTAGACTAAGTCCGTATTGATGATTGAAAATGGTCTATAGAAATATCATGAAGAGTTTTCAACATAAACGGGGTGTCAATTTTTCAGTTATGACATTCAATTTGGTGGAATTTGGAGACATAGCCAATTTGGGGCAAATTTGGGGATTCTAGACTTGGGTTAAAATTGAGTGAAATTGAGGCTTTTCAAAGGCCAATTAAAAGTTCAACTTGGTGTGTAGGAATCTTATGAAGGGTTTATGATTTGAATTGGGGCAAATCGAGTAGGCTATGGGGGTTCACTTTGGTTTTGTCATATGGTTAAATTGTGGGTTTTGATTTGGATTAAAATTGAGCTCAAAGAATGGGTCAATTAGGCATGTATTTGGTTTGTATTAATCATATGAAAGATGAATTTGAATTTATGATTGAAATTTAGGGGAATTGGGGCCAAATTGATGGACATTTTGGATGAATTTGGGGAAATTGGGCCTTTAAAGGCAATTTGGGGGTTTTGGTAAAAATGGTCAAATTGTGTCTAATTGGAGGGTACAAACTGGATTTGGAGACATTTTGAGTGATTTTGGAGGTTTTGGGAAAGTTTGGGGTGCCAAGGGTATTTTTGTAATTTTGGCAAATTTGGGGTATTTTGGTAATTTTGGCAATTTTGGGTGGTTTTGGGCAATTTGGGTATTTTGAAATGGTTTGAAGTGATTTTTGAGCAAATTTGGGTATTTTGGCTGAAATTGGGATTTTTGGCCAAATTTGGGATTTGGGGATGTTTAGGTAATTTGGGTAGGTTTGGGGGTGTTTAGGTAATTTGGGTAGGTTTGGGGTTAAAAAGGACAAATTGGAAACTTTGGTAGAATTGGGGTGCCAACCACCCTACATGAGCTATGAACCAATGAAATCTCCATTTGGGTCCTCTATGTATTGGTCTTAACTAAACCCTAGCCTAGGAAAAAGATATTTTTGAAAACTAAACTTTTTTTTCCCTTAGAGAACTATATTTTTAAAAGAATAATAATAATTTAACATAATTTGTGATATGTTAGGTTAACTTTATATGACTATATTTTAAATTTTACAAATTTTATAGAAAACTTAAGTTAAAATTTTTAATAATAAAGGTTAGATCTAGAGTAAAGATATTCAGTATAAGAATATAAGATTATGTTTTTACTATTTAAAGTAAAGAAAATCGTATTTTTGTAAATATTATCATTCTTAGATATATACTTCAAAAAGAAGGAATTGAGACTTTATGGAAGATTTTCTTCAAAGCTAATATAATTTTGTCAAAATAAGGAAATGTGATAAGTTTTTAACTTTAAGAAAAAGATGGTGGAGCTCAAAATCATTAAAGTCAGTCCAGATATAGTAATCCTCACATGACATGAAAAGAAGAAGAATGGAATGAAAAAGATCTTAAAGGAAAAAAGAAAAAAAGAAAGAGCAAATATGAAAAATATGTGAGGAGAAGCTTGAGAATATTCCTAATAAAAAATTGGTTCCACTTGGATCATCTTAAAGAAAGGAACTTAATTACATTTCTGAATTAATAAAGTATAAGCATTTTTACTAAAAAATTCCTCGTGAAGTTCTTTTTACTGTAATACTTATATGCATTCAAAATATGACAATATTGCAGTTTTTCTTGAAATAAATAGAAAATCAAAACTCTTTTACTTAACTACTAAATATTCTTAGATTTTAGTTTTAACTTGAGTTATTAAAATTTTTTCTAAAAGTTTACTATCACATTTATAAAACAAAACCTATTGAAATCTCTAAGTTAAACTCACATCCACAAATTATAATTTTTACATAGTACAAAGGAGTTACTTAAGGACAAGTAATGTTTAAGTTTGGGGGAATGATCCACGTTAAATTTAAATGTTTTTAGTGCTTATATTAAGATTGTTTTATGCATATTTTTAGTAATATTGCACTTTAAAGGAAGGTATTTTGTATGTTTTTAGTTTCAGTTACATGGAATGAACATTTAGAGAAAATGAGGGGAAAATGAGCAAAAATGGTGCACTTTATATGACGTTATGGCTCCGCCCCCAGGCCCCATAGCACCACAGATGGGCATAATGGGCGCTATAGCGCCAATAACTACCCTTCTAGAAGATTCAATGAATTTGTCCAAAATTTGAAGAAGTATTTGAAGTAACCCTTAGTTATTTTTAGAGATCTATTAGAAGAGATAAAAAAGGGACGAAAGAGAGGACTTTCAGACAACATTTGAGGGCTTTAGGTAGTCCTACTTTTGTGTTTAAGTGTGAGTTTAAGTGTGTTTTGTGTTTGTAAGAGTAAGAGTTTGGAGAAATTTTTAAGGAGACTCCAAATTTGTGTTGGGTAGAAGACATAATGTATTTTGTATTTGTGTTTAAGTTTTTGTTTCTAAGACTTTGATTTCAATACAAATTATGTGTTTTTGTTTAATCTCCATGAATTCTAAGAAGTTCCTTTTTTTTCTTTTTGTATTTGGGAATTAATTTTGTGGGATGAGAATGATTTAAAGATTTCTTTTTACTTTAAAAAATTGTGATGACAATTTCACTGTTTCTTTATTGAATTTACAAATTAGTCACTTGTGAGGTTAAAATCCATAGAGAAACATAATGACTCAAGAAGGCTATGATTTCACTAAACTAGTGAGTGTCATACTTCATCTGGCTAGAGCCATTGTCTAAAGGAGAGTGCGAATAGATAGGGATATAAGTTTTGATGGGTGTAGAATTGAAGTTTCTAAAGATCCTTTTTATCAAATTGGTTTAGAGTTTGGATTATAAGGTTCTCTAGTAGGTCCTATAGAAAGGGCACAGTGAGTAATCTAGAGGTGAGAGACCATAATCTACTCAGCACTACTACACGAGCTGGTGAAAAACTCTAAATTAGCCAATGTTCTTTGCTAGCACCGGGAGAGGGTAAAGAATAATAATGCTCCTATTTGTCACAATATATCATATTATTTTTAGTTATTCAAATCCTACACAGATTAATATCTCTTTACAAGGAGAAAGATCTTTTCATAATATTTAAACTCGTTAAATTTACTTTGTTTAACTATTAATCTTAATTGTTTCTTTTGGCTTTAATTTAGTCTTAAGCTTTGCAATCATATTGGTATTATTCTACTTTCCTTTTACCTGCAATTTAGATAGAATTTTGCTAGTCCAATTTAACGAATTAAACTTTTCTCATGGGATCAATACTTAAAATTTTAAAGAAAATCCTATATTACTTGAAACGATACATATGCTTGCTAGTACCTCTAGTGTGAAGTTTTATTATTTATTTTCTATTTCATTTTATTTATTCACACTAGCCACTAAATAAAAATTGGAACAAGTTTTTTACAATATTTTAGAGATTTAAAATACACATAATTGTTCCATTTAACATACCTAGAACTTTTAGCTGAAATGCTCGACAACATTAACATGTGTTGGAAAAAAAGACAAAATAAGACTCCATTAAGGAGGTAAGACCCATTTTAGATTGTATAGCTAGATATACTAGATACCGTTAACATGTATTGGAAAAAGTCATACGAAATCCATCAGTGATTGTTAAACTATCAGAGGTTGTTGGTTGAAGCTTCTACTTGATTATTAACCTGTCATGGAAGCGTTTAAATGGAATTTACCAAATATTTTTGACCTATTTGTGGCTTTTTAATCAAATCTTCTACTTGATGATGGTAGCTCATGATGGAAGAGATCAAATTAAGTCCTTTGAGATTGATTAAACCCAAGATGAGATGTTAGAGATGTTATCTATTTCTTGATAGTGGGCCATAAATCTCAATGGTCTGTATTTTTTCTTAGAAATATGGTTACATCTGTACCTAAGAAAGATGTTTGACAATGTACTAGTTGTTTCCTTTAAATTTATTATCTACCTGGTTGGGGTGTTTTCCACATAAGCTTATAAAACAACCTAAGTGTCAAACCTTGAAATGATTATCTTCCTAATACAGTTAAGGAAGAACACTAATATGGTGGAGGGTGCTGAGGAAGCATTATTTGTAAAGCTGCTCCCTTGTCTAGTAGTTCTTGAAGAATCAATATCTGAAAGAAATGTGAGATGACAACCTCACCTCAATCGTGCTTGGAAGTTAACACGATCGACCTTTCGTGACTGCTACAATCATGCTCGAGTTGTTAACATTAACAAACTTTTGAGATTGTAGTGAATGTTTCCCACTACATTGAAGAACACTTCAAAGACAATCTTCAAGAGGTACAAAGAAGGTTTCTTCACTAGTTAGATGATGTATATCATTGGGAGACAAAGTATGGGCTCATCTTCTCAAAATTGAAGATATTGTTAAACTACACTTTGTTTCCCATAGAAGACTCTGAACAGATGCATGTCATATGGTTTTTGGTTGTATAGTAATGAATTATCATCTTAGAGTTGCACAGTACATGCTTAAGTAATTAAAGAAAAGTAAGCAAGATGAGACATCTCATGGGGCTTAGCCCTGACGAATAATCCACTATGAATGGTGAGTGAACAAGTAAACTCTCCTCCTGAATTAAAGAAGATGGAGTTACAATGTTGATCATTGTAAATGTATAATGGTAGTTCATCGATAATAGTCGTAGTTTGGCTATATCAAATGTAATTCTTTGTGATAGTATGTTGCAAAGGCTGTAATCAATTGCTATGGAGGCAATAGTCTTTTGTGAATGTTGAAGATGATGGTTATAGCTCTAGCTTATTGTATAGGTCGTAGTTGAAATCCATAGTAGTAGTTGGTCACATGGGCTGCATATGGTTACTTCAGAAGCATCAGCTGGCTACAGACACTATAGTAGTTTTGAGCCATGTAAGTTATAGTTGGTCACATGGGTTGTAGCCATGAGCTATGATGACATTGTTGACCTTACTCTTGGTTAAGGTTTAGTTTTTCCTCTTTAGTAGCCTAAGGTCTAGCCATAGGACTTTCCTATTGACTATTCTTAGAAAACTAGACATGGAACTCTCACCATTAGAAATTTCAAACTCTTCTCTACTCAACTTGAAGTTCCACATATTGGTCCTAACATCTAGTACTTAGTAGGTGGGGTCACTATGAGGGAAACTCAAGATGAGTCACCCTTAGGATTAGTTGACCTTAGGGTTGACCCTGGGTGTTGGTCTAGGGCTAAGGCACTCACTTGCAATTACTTACACTCACAATCACTCACTATCCTAAACCTAAACTTCTAGGCTTTTGTCCCTTGATAGTTTTGGGAGACTCCTGTGGATGGTTCCCTAAATGCACTAGCCCTTGGCTAGGGTTTAGCTAAGACCACTACATAGAGAACCCAAAATGGGGTTTCCATTGGTCCATGGCTTATTGATGGTGGTTGACACTCCAACTCTACCAAGATACCGAACCTACCCTTTTGCCCCTAAATTCCCCCAAATTACCTAGATTTGGGACCCCAAATTTGGCCAAAATCTCCAAATCTAGCCAAAATATCCAACTTGATTCAAAAATCATTTCAAACACCTTGAAAACACCCAAACTACCCAAAATCACCAAAGTTGGTCAAATTATCAAAATACCCCTCCTTACCCCAAAATTCCAAAAATTCCAAAAAAATCTCAAAAATTCCCAAAACCTCCCAAATATTCCAAATTTCATTTTTCTCAACTATCATATGGCCCAATTTGTCCAATTTTACCATCTTTGATCAAATCTCCCAAATTACCCTTTAAAGGCCCATATTTTCCCCAAATCACTCCAAATGTCCATCAATTTGATCCCAATATCCCCAAATTTCAATTCTAAACTCAAATTCATCTCCAAAATTACCAAAACAGACCAAATCCAAGCTCAATTGGTCCGTCATTTGGACTCAATTTTGATTTAAACCAAAAACCCAATTTTGGCCCTATGACTTGGTTCCAGCAAATTGAACCTATAGCCCGCTCAATTGGCTGCAATTTGTGTTGAAGAATCTTAATAGCATCCCACACATCAAAATTGACCTTCAATTAGCCTTGGTGAAACCTCAATTCATTTTATTTTAACCTAAGTCCAAAAAGCACCAAATTTGCCCCAAATTGGCCATGTCCTCAAATTTCACCAAATTGAGGGCCTTAACCCCAAAATTTCCACTCCAACCCTTCATGAAAAATCTTCACAACACCTTCCTTGATCATTTAGGACATTCAAATTGGACTTAACCCAAGGCTAGCCCAACCTAGACCCATGTCTAGCCGAACATACCCAAAATTGACCAAATTCCAAAAATCCCTCAAATTGACCTACCAATTGAACTCAAAATCACTTCAACCCTTCACCAAAAACTTCATAACAATCATCTACATAATGTTGATCAATTAATTGGGTCAATTGACATGGCTAACATTGCCCAAACCCAAAATTTGATCACTTGAACCCACATTGAACTTATGCATTGGAGATGGCCTAACTACCCCAAAGTCGTCAAATTAACTCCACCTAAGCCATTGGTTAGACCCTAAGACTAAGCCAAAACCCATCTAACCACCTAAACTAAGCCATGGACTAAAAGTCGCCCAAATTAAGGGATATTATTCCCAAAAATGTACATGCTTAAGATACCCTTACCAAAACAAAGCCTAAAATCATTAAATTGCTGTGACATATTCCCCTGGGTTCCCTGAGCTCCTAGCTGCCTCCCCCTGGCCGGTCGGTCGGCCTAGTGGTCGGAAAATGGCCAAACCAAGAGCCACCCCCATGGGATTAAACCCAATTCAAACCTAGAGGCCACATCATCCAAATTAAAGCTTAGAGCCTCTCTGCCCTCCACCTAGGCAGCACATTTCACCCCCTAATTGGCCAAGACAGCAAGCCTATGGCCATTTTTATAAAATGCTCCCCTCCACAGCCATAGAGGGAGAGCTGAAAATTACTCTAAGAGACTTCTCCAAATTGATCCCAAAGCTTCTTTGAGACCTCCTCAGTGTAACCCAACCATCACATTTCCCTGAATCCCCTTATTGGAGCCCAATTTTTGAGCTTAAAACCTTGCCAGAGACAGGACAAAACTCTCCACACCTCCATAGTCCAATAAACTCTAATTAAACTCACCCACACCTTCACAACAGTGAAAGGAGCTAAAGCCCCATTAAATTACCCTCTCACACAGCCTCTACCATAGCTCTAGACTAACACCCAAATCTGGCCGTGATCGAAATCATATCTAGAACTCACACTAAGACGAAAGACTCAATCCCTAGCCTCTTTGGATCACAACAAATGTGCCAAGACTCTCTGATCGAAGCTTCACTTCTTAGAGCAAAGGTATAAGACTTCTCTCCATCCCGAGCCTATTTTGATTCTCCATTTAATTAGGCTTAATTTAATTGCATGATTACTATATGGATGTGTTTGTCTCACTTAGACGAGTCCATAGGATCAAACCCGAAGTGATTTGATTGAGTCTAGGCCGAGATCTTAAGGTTTTAGTGTGGACGGTCACATGATCACTCTATCAAGGACGATGATGGGGAGCCATTTGATCAAGCGTATATCGAATGCATGGAGGAGATCGAGCCGGACAGTGCTTCGGGACATAAACAGCAGGCCGAGTCAGCAGCTACGTGGATGGCGGCGTCCAACCTAAGCGCGCCACGCGTGCCTTCGGAGCTGCCTAGGATCTAGTCAGCATGTGTTGTTTAAATAGATAAATAGGGATTTTTTCCTATTTATTTAAATACCCCTAACTTAAAAACTTCATATCTTGGGGTAGAAAAATCACAAAAATAAAATAAAAACACCCTCTTGCTCAGTGAACAGAGGAAAATAATGTGAAAATAATTTTAAGTCCATGTCATGCATATTTTATTTTTAATTAATTAAACACTGATTTGAATCTTTTGATTCTCCATGCGTGTATACTTATCACCACAGCTTTAATTTTTGGCATGTTGCAGCCTCTGTCAAGGGGAACATTCTCTGATTTTTTCAAAGTCAAAGGAGGTCCCTAGAAAGAGGATCGCATTTTTCAAGTTTTACGTGTATTATTTGCTTGAAAAAATCATGGAGATTAGCATGTTGCTTAGAAAAATCTAAGAAAATTTTGGATGGTTTACTATAATCCGAGAACCTTTCGGAAAATTTCTTATGAGCCAAGTCATTCAAAACACACCTAATTTTAACAAATCCTAAATCACTAAGACAATTAATTTTGAAAATACAAACAACAAAATAACTTGATTTCTTATCTCCACAATTATCTAAGATCCAGAGAACTCACTATAAAACTTTCAAAGCATTTTAAGTTCATTTGATAACTTAAATTGATTTTTCAAGTTAAATAACATTTTTGGCATTTAAATGATTTTCAATAATTAAAATATAACTTGAAAAATTATAAAGCTTGGTTTTTTGAGTTCTCTGTGATCATGGGTATTTTCTAAAAATAAAATGATATTTAAAATGAAAACTTGATTTAGCCTATTTTAAATATTTAAATAATTAAAAATCCCTAAAAATCACAAAAATAATAAAACTCATGTTTGTTTTATTTAAATAATTAAAAATTCATAAAAATCACAAAAATAATAAAACTCATGAAGATGTTCTAAATTACTTTCTAATACTTAGGAACAATTGGAATATTTTTTCCTAGTTTCCTAAATAAAGATATTGAATTTCAAAGCTTAAAAAAGATTTTTAAAGGCTAAAATGAACTTTCACTAAAAATAATTCCAATAAATCAAATAAAATTTAGAAAAATATAAAATCTTCTCTTTTGAGTTCTCTGACCTTAGGAGGACTTTTCAAAAATACAAAAATTGATTTTTCCCATTTGAAATAATTTATATTTAATAAATGGCCCAAAACTTAAAATAATTCTTAAAATTCAAAAAATCATGACAATTGGTCTAAAGTCTTCTCTGGTCTAGGCCTACCTCCAATTAAAATTTCAAGGAATTAGGATTTACGTTGGTCAAGTTAGGAATTTTCTTTGGAAAATCTTATTTTTACATGAAAATAATTATATAAATTAAATTAAATTTTGAAAAATCCTATTTTCTCCTCTGATGTCTTAATTAACCCATGAATGAGGTAGGATAAAAATTTCAAAGTCATTTTAATTGAATTTGACAAATTATGAAGTGTTAGAGCCTTAGGGGCAAATATGTAATTTTGGAAATTTAGCCTTAATTAACATTTAGGCTTAATTCAAGGAGAGAAATGGGTAACCTCTGATCTTAATTTGGATGTTTGAAACACAAGGGGTTAATTGGTAAAAACCAACCTCACTTTCTTAATTGAAAAAGATAAGTTAATAAATTTCTAAATTATTAAAATTTGGAATGAACCTAGAGCTTAAGGGTATGACTTTTGAAGTCAATGATTAATCAATTTAATACCCCTATTTGATTTTTATATAAAATTCAAATCATAAATCATGACCACCTAAAGCTTAACCTTTTCAAAACTAACTGAGACACTCACCTAAGTCTTAAGGGCTTAGTAGTGACTTAGGCTAAATCAAGTTTCATTTAAATGAGGATTAAAAAAGTAAAGCTTAGTAGTGACTTAGGCTAAATCAAGTTTCATTTAAATAAGGATTAGAAAAGTAAATATCAATTAAAACTAAGACATCTTTCAAACACTACAAGTCCAATTAGGACCAAAATTTGGTTAAGTGTTCTGATAACACTAACTTGCCTCTTTAAGGGTCTTCACCCACATAATTTTCAAAATTAAATTACATAATGATAATTACCCCACTCTTAGGGATAATTGAGACATCAATATTCATTGAGAATTAGAGTGTTTTACAGGATGAATTATTAAGCAACATAATAAGTTTAAGAGAACTCGGGATTTTCCACCAGTAAGTAAGAGAGTAACACGAACCTGCTCCTTTCTCTAGATTTGTTGGATACCTCGGAGATCTACTAAACTTAATATATTTTGCTTAACAAAATCATCCTTAATTAAACTCTTAAGTACCCACCAAGATATGATATAGGGTTAGGAAAACTACCAAAATTTTACTTCCCTGCCTCATATAAACTGCCTTGACATGCCTTTTAAGTTTCAGGTGGCGGAACGAGAAGACTCGCCAGGTACGCTTTTACAGTTTTTAGCGTTGTCTTTCTCGTACTTTCATATTGTGCTTTTATACCTGCAAATTTTCATGCTAAATAACGATGTCACCCTGCATGAAAACTAAAACTATCAGGATAGCCACAAAATCAAAACCAAAATCAAAACTAAAACTAAAATCAACCAAGATAAAATTCACCGCCACAACATTCAAAATATAAAACCGAAACCAAAACTAAAATCAACCAAGATAAAATTCACCGCCACAACATTCAAAATATAAAACAACTCAAGCAAAACAAAAATTAAAATCAATCAAGATAAAATTCACCGCCACAACATTCAAAATATAAAACAACTCAAAATTTTAATACAAACCCACAAAAAATAACAGCTACAACTAAATTAAGATGTCTCTATTGGATGATCGGGAATCCCTTGGAGAAGGTAATCGCCACAACATTCAAAATATAAAACAACTCAAAATTTAATCACAAACATCACACAAAACCCGCTACAACATTCAAAATTCTACAACATTCAAAATATAAAACAACTCAAAATTTAATCACAAACATCACACAAAACTACAACGCTACAACATTCAAAATATAAAACAACTCAAAATTTAATCACAAACATCATACAAAACCACAACTGAACATGCAAAATATAAAACAACTCAAAATTTAATCACAAACATCACATAAAACTACAACTTCCGACATTCAAAATATAAAACAACTCAAAATTTAATCACAAACATCACACAAAACTACAACTTCATTAAATTAAGATGTCTCTATCGGATGATCAGGAATCCCTCGGAGGAGGTAACCTACGGTTGCTAACGAAAAAATATAAAACAACTCAAAATTTAATCACAAACATCACACAAAACTACAACTTCAACTATTCGAAATATAAAACAACTTAAAATTTAATCACAAACATCACACAAAACCACAACTTCAACTAAATTTAAATATAAAACAGCTCAAAATTTAATCACAAACATCACACAAAACTACAATTGCAACTAAATTAAGACGTCTCTATCTGATGATCGAGAATCCCTCAGAGGAGGTAACCTACGGTTGCTAACGAGGCTTCCCACAGTCTTGATGATCGGGAATCCCTCGGAGGAGGTAACCTACGGTTGCTAACGAGGCTTCCAATGGTTTAAATGAAATCAAAATTTAATCACAAACATCACATAAAACTACAACTTCAACTAAATTAAGATGTCTCTATCGAATGATCGGGAATCCCTCGGAGGAAGTAACCTAAGGTTGCTAACGTGGCTTCCCATGGTCTAAATGAAATTATGGAACTCATTAAGTTGAGTTTAGTAAATTCATTTGGACTAAGTGAATCTAATAGAAAATAGTGGTGTCGGAACGAGGGAACTGTAGGATCCTAACTGGTGTCGCTCTAATCAACTTTAACATGCCCCCATAAAATTTAAGAACTTCAACCATAGGGCCACCTGATTTGACATCATAACTTGACACACTAAAAAAACTCAAACTCGTCACAGCAAGGAGCTTGGAGCTAGCATGGTAGGCAGCACGGCCATCTTCAACAGCAAAACTCGTCTTCCCCAGCTAAATCAGTCTTCCTTACTTTCTTAGACTTAAACAACAAAGCCATAGGGACTTCGAGGTTGCTTGCTTATGCAACATAAATCCTCACCTTATCTTTAGGCCTTCGTATACCTGCTATATAATATAAGCCCTAACTCGTCTTAGGATTCTGAAGTTGTCGTTTGTCACGACCTAGTGTTATACAATATAAGCCCTAACTCGTCTTAGGATTCCGAGGTTGTCGTTTGTAACGACCTATGCTATACAATATAAACCCTAACTCGTCTTAGGATTCCGAGGTTGTCGTCCGTCACGACCTAAACTCTCACATCTTTCAGGCTATTTATGTGATAGTTTCACACGAATGTAAGCCCTAACTAATAAAATTGGCAAGATGAAACACCTAAATATTTCTCCTCAAAACTGAAGCCAAACATTAAGATAGTTTGGGAAGTCACTGAGGATCTTCTCTGGATCTGTGACATCCCCTAGTTCTTCCTCCTTTGGACTATACAACAAAATGTTCCAAATTTGAACCAATCCCCTTTCACACCTCTACGTCCGATCTCATTGTACAAAATGTTCCAAATTTGAACCAATCCCCTTTCACACCTCTACGTCTGATCTCATTGAAAAATACCCTTTGAAACTCCTTGAAGATAACATTTCTGATTTTTATCGAGTGTCTTCTTAGGTGACTTTGGTCATTTAAGATGTAATTAACTATAGGGGCTTGCCCTTATAGGAAGCATGTCCAAACTCAGTTTAATATAAACCCTATTTAATTCTTTATATTAAATAGATGAAGTTGTCGGGAAATACAAAGGTTTCGTAGACCAAACAGATATCATATATTCCTTAGTTTATTTGATTGAGCTTCATCTTCAAGTCGTGTGTTTATCCTTCGGGATAGATACAAGATTTGAGGTTCAATGCTCTTTCATTTAAACTATGAAAATATGGGGTCACTTTGATTTCATATTTTTCTAAAACTAAATATATATGTAAATTAAAATGTCCTTCCGAAGCGGGCAACGGGATTTTGCTTCTGGTGACCGACAGCTTCTTACGAACAACTCCAACCAAAAAAAGCGCCGACAGACATATGTAGGTTGTAGAGATTAGAGTCAAGAGTTTCACAAGCTGTAAGATGTGTATGTTGTAGTTGGTCATATAGTTCATAGTGGTGGGCTGTAGGAGAGAGCTTTAGGGGTCTAAAGAAAGTTACTGTCTTGATTTTGCATTGTTACATCATGTTTGGGAGATATCATTGCATTGTATGTGTGGTGCATTACTACACCATCATCATGGTGTGTCATTACACTATATTTGTGTGTTATTACACCATCTGGGATGTGTCGTCGTACTGTATGTGGGGTGCATTGTTACATTATCATTGGGGTGTGTCATTACACCATATTTGAGATGCGTTGTTTCACTGTCTTTGGGTGTAATCGTCACACTGTATGTGGGATGTGTTGTTACATAGTTATTACAGTGTGTCATTATATTGTATTCAGGGAGCATTATTACACTGTATTTATGAGGTGTCATTGTACCGTATGCAGAGTGCGTTGCACACCATATTTAGGACGCGTCGTCGCACCCATGGTGTATTGCTTGCTACACCTTCATCGAGATGTGTCGTGCACCATCTTTGCGGTGTGTTGTTACACCATATTCAAGAGTTGTTCTTGTACTATTATCAGAGTGTGTTGCACCGTATTCAGGATGTGTTACTACATCGTCTTTAGGATTCACATCAACCTCGGAGTGTGTCATTAAACTATATTCAGGGTGTGTTGTAACATCATCTTTGGGAGGCATCTTTGCACCTTATGTAGGATGCATTGTTACACCGTCATCGGGGTGTGTCATTGCTTCATCTTTTAAAGGCATCGTCATACCGTAAGTGAGGTGTGTTGTTACACCATCATCAGGTTATGGTGTTACACTGTACTCAGGGTGTGTTGCTACACTGTATACTGGACGATGTATTGCTCTATCGGGTGATTAACTGTTTTTCAATGTATGCTGGAATTTCACTATTTGCGTTATGACTCCACAAGTAACTTCACTGCGAGGAGTAAGTAGCGGGCAATGATAGTGGCTGACAGGTGACGGTCAAATTGGTCGGAGGCGTCAACTAGGCTAGCCAGAGAAGGTAGCTATAGATGTTGGAGGAGACAGTGGCTTGAGTTGACAACCAATGATGATTAGGTTTGGCCAACAACATTGACCAAAGTTGGTGGCGATAGCATTGGCTGGAGTTGGTGATGTTGGCTATTAGAGTGGGTGGTATTCGCCCGATATACAGTGTAGAAGTGATGCTAGATCTTACCCCCTTCTTCAAGCTTCCATCTTCTGCTGGCTCAACATCTATGCTCCCTTTCAAGAGAAGAGGTAAGTCTCTAATTTTAGAGGTTAGATTACAAATAAAGAAAGAATCCCAGCAGCTCCATTGGACGGCCTAAAGAAGTTTCTTAGATCAAATGATGTTCGGTGGACATTTAAGTCTCTTAATGATGTCCAAATTGAGTGATATTGAGCTTATTGGATTTATCTTATCAAGATACTCGATTTAACTACACACATGTGAGATTCGGAATCCGCTTGACCTTCGAAATATGTTTTGAAAACTTCTGAAAGTGGTTTGACTGTTTGTTTGGGTTTCATTTGACTTAAATTGAACCAAATTTAATTCGTTGGGTTCGTCTTGTTGAGCAGGTTTGTTTAACTATAAGTTCAGTGAAATCAAAATTCTGTATCATTTTTAATCAAAGTTTGAAATTTTTTTAATTAAAGAGATTCATACAATGTCTTAAAATTCATGCCAACTGATAAAAATTTATTGATGGCAAATCAAAGCTTACTTTTTATTAGAAACCTAAGATTCTAATTTTAAAAATTCTTTCACTAAAAATTAACTAAAGTTTTAACTTGCTTTTAGAATAATGTCCTTTAAAATAAACATAAATTTTAATTGAAAAGCTTGTATTCTAAAATTATACCCCATGACTTCTCCGTCAAATTCCAAGTCGACGCATGTTATGACTTGACTGCATTATAAAATAAAATCAAAATTCCTTCAATAAAGTTAAAATTTTTCTGTATTAAAATTTGTCCGAAATATGTCGAAAAGGTAGCACATCGACAGGATTAAAAAAAAAAAATCCAAACCATCGGATCTGAGCGCTCATTCCAAAAGAGACTGACAAGTGGTTTTTTGGGAAATAAAACAAACCTTTCCTGCTTTGGTGAACAGATAGATGGCTCTTCCCTTGCTCGTACTCCTGTTCCTTCTGTCGCTGCCCCTACATCCCCATCGCTCTTACGCCGCCGATTCCATCTCCGGAAACCAGTCTCTCTCCGGCGACCAAAAGCTCACATCCAAAGGAGGTAAATTTGTTCTCGGTTTCTTCCCATTAGGAAACTCCCCTAAAAGATATTACATAGGAATCTGGTACAACACCAACACGGTCTCCAAACTGACCCCCGTCTGGGTTGCGAACAGAGACACCCCTGTCTTTGATTTCTCCTTATCCGAGCTCAAACTCTCCGAAGATGGCAACCTGGTCCTCCTCAACCAGTCAAAATCCCAACTTTGGTCAACAGGGACTAAAATCACCTCAAATACCACAATAGCCGTGCTCCTCGATTCCGGGAATTTGGTTCTCCAAGATGGCTCCGATGCCTCCCGTGTTCTATGGCAGAGTTTTGATCATCCCACAGACACCTGGCTTCCCGGCGGCAAGCTTGGACTCAACAAGCTCAGCGGTGAGAATCAGCACCTGACAGCTTGGAGGAATGCTGAGGACCCTGCTCACGGATTCTTCTACCTTGAAATCGACCCAAGCGGGAGCAGTCAATACTTCATCCTGTGGAATGGCACCGAAACTTACTGGTCTAGTGGTGTTTGGAATGGCAAAATCTTTAGTGGTGTACCGGAAATGACTTCTAATTATGTTTATAATTTTCAGTATGTAAACAATGCTTCTGCGAATTACTTCACTTATACTGTTAATACTGATGATGTAATATCAAGGTTCATCATGGACTACTCGGGGCAGATCAAGCAGTGGACTTGGCTACCTGCTGCTCAGAACTGGATATTGTTTTGGTCCCAACCGAGAGCACAGTGCGAGGTGTATGCGCTTTGTGGCTCTTTCGGCAGCTGCAATGAGAAAAAGTTGCCATTTTGTGGTTGTGTTAAGGGTTTCAGGGAGAGGTCACCCGAGGAGTGGGACTTAGGCGATCAGAGTGGGGGTTGTGTGAGGAATACTCCATTGCAATGCGGAGGAAGTAGTTCTGTAGGGATGGAGAAGGATAAGTTTTATCAGATGGACAGAGTGAGGTTGCCTACTAATCCTGAGAGTGCTGAGGCCGGGAGTAGTTCAGAGTGTGAGTCAGCTTGTTTGAATAATTGTTCATGCACTGCTTATTCCTATAGTTCTAAATGCTCTTTGTGGTTTAGAAATTTACTAAACATCCAAGAAGAGTATGATGGAGCCGATCAATCAACTTTTTTCCTCCGGCTGGCCGCATCCGAGCTTCCTGGTTCTTCGAGCAAGAAAGGAGAAATTATTGGTGCAGCTATTGGTGGTGTCATGGGATTATTGGCACTGTTGGCTATTATTTGGCTGATAATTTGNTTATCTCCTTATTGTTTACGTCTCATTGTTCAATGCTAATTGTCTAAAATACTTTTTAGTAAATGTCTTGTGTCTAAACGTTAAAAAAAATGATTTTGTTAGCTATATTGTTCTGAGTTTAGGAAGAGGCATTTTAAATGTCATTTCTTTATTGATCTTCAATTCTGTAAGAAATCTTGACATCATTATATACTATATTTTACCAGCAGAATATCAGAAACACCTATATTTTTCTTAGTTTTTTTTTCTCCGTGCCAACTAGCTTTTTTTAATGTTTGTCATAAATCCTGCTGCTTAGTCTGTGCTGGGATTTACTTACTGGAAGTATTGATTTTGTCTATACGCCCTCGCACGATATAATGCGTAATAAGGGGAATTTAAATGAACTATGTAGAAACATTTTTGGAACTGCATTCGTTAAAAGCTATCTCATCTCCCGAGTACACCTATATCTCATCGTTCATGTTCAAGGCACTATGTTTAATCATCTCTCGTTTAAACACCGAAAGTCTGGTGACATCCTTCTATGCTAGTATTGAGTCATCTTTTTTTTCCATTCTTTAATTCTGAATTTCTGTTTCCTTTAGTTGGATGCTAAGCTGCATTAGCTTATCATTTTATTACATAGCTTTTATGTTCGCCATAGAATTAATAAAGGGAGGAAAAAAAATTTTGGAGGGCTATTTAGTTGCATGTATTAGAAGTTAATGAAATGTACGGGTTTTGATTTGTTTTTTTAATCTAGAAATAATAATGCTACTTAACATGAACAGTCTCGGGTTTCTCTATCTTTACATGGACTGACTTTGGAGTAGGGGTTTTCTTTTGAATGGGAGATATGAAAGCTAGTAATTCTTCTATTTTCTTCTCTAACTTCTCAATGTGGTTATCCCATTGCTTTAACTCGTCTAATAGAAGTTGAGTTGTAGTAAGCTATGGAATCTCTTCAACTACGACTTGATGTTGTACTGGTGTTTGATTTCGATTCGTTGGAATGGCATTCACAATCTCCTCCAATCTTTCAATAATTTCATCTTCCTGCCTTAGTTGATTTAGAAGTTGTCAGGCTGCGTCTGGAATAACACATTCTTCAACCATGACATCTTGTACATCAGTACATTCTTCTTGTCAAGCTGCCTTAGTTGATTTAGAAGTTGACTGGTTGTGTCTGGCATAACACATTCTTCAACTATAACATCTTGTATATCAGTACATTCTTCTTGTCGTTCTCTTAACGAAGATCTAGTTTCAACTATCATGACACTGATAGTTCCTTCCAAACCCTCCAAATCTTCATCTTCTTCTTTCAACTGTCTGAGGTTAACTTCCAGTTCATTCAAGTTCTCATTGATAGGTCAACAAATAACATTTTTCAAATCAACATGAATATACTTGCGTTATGTGTCGATATTCATCTCATCAACTTCCTTTGCAATGCTCTCAGGTTCAGACTCTTCAATTTCTTGAAATCGTGACACTTTTCTTGAAAGGTGTGAGGTACTATCTTTGTCTCTAAGAGGAGATGACACTCCAACCTTAGGATGTAACTTTATCAGTAACATGGAAGATTTCTTCTCATTCTCGGTACTTGGAGTTTCTTGGAAAGGTTGTGGGATACACGGGGGAGCTTCAACTGATAAACATCATACCTCCTAGTTTTTTGAAGATGATGAGGAATATAAGACAATGCTTCTGGTGATAAATGATGAACATAGACCCATCTTCATAAATGTTTATGTTCTTTTCTCGGTGATCTTTGATATTCCAACATTTCCTCTCCTGTCTTTTCAGAAATTATGTCCTACTGATTTCAGAACTTCTACTATGGTACATTTTTTTCTTTTTTGTCATTTTCTTATGTATTTGATATAGACCAAAATGATGGAACTCTTTNATACTCATTTTTTGTGATATTGCGCTTTAAGAGAATGTATATTTTATGTTTTGTTGCAGGTTGATGATTTTTAGGATTTGAAGCAAAAAGGAAGCAAAATATAATTTGTAGTCAAAATGACAGTTTGGGAAAAATACTCACCGCCGACGGCACCAGACTGGGCGCCAACGACGCCATTTGACAGAGAGAACCAAATTAAATTCGGGTCACAAGAGCCGACGGCGCCAAGGTTAGTGTTGGGCAAAATTCTAGAAGATTTGGTGAATTTGGACACTTTTTGAAGAGTTATTGGAGACACCTCTTAGAAAACCGACATTATGCCTTATTTAGAGCAAAAATTGCTCAGAAAAAGTAGTAGTTAGAAGGGGCTAGAGAGTAATTGAGTTTACTTGATTTTTCAATTGTTTGGTGTGGTGAGTCTAAGTGTGGCTTTCTCCTAAGAGTTGTNTATACTCATTTTTTGTGATATTGCGCTTTAAGAGAAGGTATATTTTATGTTTTGTTGCAGGTTGATGATTTTTAGGACTTGAAGCAAAAAGGAAGCAAAATATAATTTGTAGTCAAAATGACAGTTTGGGAAAAATACTCACCGCCGACGGCACCAGACTAGGCGCCAACGACGCCATTTGACAGAGAGAACCAAATTAAATTCGGGCCACAGGCGTCGACGGCGCCAAGGTTGGTGTTGGGCAAAATTCTAGAAGATTCGGTGAATTTGGACACTTTTTGAAGAGTTATTGGAGACACCTCTTAGAAAACCGAAATTATGCCTTATTTAGAGCGAAAATTGCTCAGAAAAATTAGTAGTTAGAAGGGGCTAGAGGGTAATTGAGTTTACTTGATTTTTCAATTGTTTGGTGTGGTGAGTCTAAGTGTGGCTTTCTCCTAAGAGTTGTTAAGAGAGGGAGAGAAGTGAGAGATTTCTTCTTCCATACATCTTTAAAGAGAAAATCAAGAGTCTTGTAAAGAGAGAATGAGTTCAAGAGAGACTACAAAGGATTTCCTTTGAGAAAGAGTTACAGATAAGTGGTGTTTGTTTCTTATTATTGTATAAACTTTTTTTTATATCTGAAATTTATATTTTGTTGTATCTTTCTCATGAGGTCTGAGTAGTTTTCTTTGTGTTTCTCCCTACTTTGAGATATGGTGAAATGAAGAGATAATTTGGATGTGACAATTTTAAAATATAAAATAAANGCTTTGAGAAAGAGTTACAGATAAGTGGTGTTTGTTTCTTATTATTGTATAAACTTTCTTTTATATCTGAAATTTATATTTTGTTGTATCTTTCTTATGAGGTTTGAGTAGTTTTCTTTATGTTTCTCCCTACTTTGAGATATGGTGAAATGAAGAGATAATTTGGATGTGCCAATTTTAAAATATAAAATAAATCGTGATGATTTTTTCCACTCTGTTCTTAATTTACTTTTTGATCTGGCCAATTGAAATGTTAAAATCTGTTGTGAAACATATATCCGGGAAATAGAGTATGAGTTCTACAACAAAGTGAGAATCACATTCAATTCTATGAAATAGTTTTTCATTCATGAAATTGGGTGCAAATAAATAGAGAAATATATATTATTGGGCGAGGAATTGGAAATTTTAAGGTGACAGACTAAAATCCTCAAATTTGGTCTTAGTGTTTAAGAACAAAAGCGAGATTTAGCCTTCAGAGGAAAGAAAGTGGGAGCTCTGGAGTGAGAGCGAGTCTCCTCCCAACTTAACCACGAATTTAGAGAATAAACCTAAGATTAACCAACGATTCTCTATAACACTTGACTAAGGGTAGAGAATTAAAATTGCTCTTATTTGGCACAATACAAATCAAACCATTTATCTCTCTCATTTAACCAAAAACTCATTGTAGTGGGAATAATGCTTTCTCATATTTGATAACTTCTTCACAGAAACATATTTTGGATGTTATATATTAACTTTACTTTGCAGTCTTGCTAGTAGATGATAATTTAGTTCTGATAGCACCTTAAACATTTGAAATTAGTATAGTAGACTTTCTTTATTATTGTGAAATTCTTAATTTAAATTACCATCTCGAATTTAAACCTTCTTCGTGGGATCGATATTTGGGGATTAAACAGAAAGTCCTGTATTACTTGATAATGATACATATACTTACGTAGAATCCCAACATAAATTGCTTCAATTTCTTATTAATAAATAATAAAATAAGTTTTTGGCATCGCTGCAAAGCGTATCCCGAAAATTATAGTTGTGTAAAATTAATGAAGATGAACCTAAAATTTCTTCTTCTGTCTCTTTATCATCCTCATTTAAATCATGATGAACCTTTTCAAAAATCCCTGCAGTATCTTCTAGCACAAAAACTTCATCGTTTGTGCTACCCTGAATGCGAAAATTGGACATGCCTTCCTTCTGATGAATTGGTTCTATAATACTATGCAGCTCAATAGTTTTTCTCGATAAATAATCTGTTGAAATCATTGACATTAAGATATACATAAATATATATAACATACTCAATATTAAATAAAGATATTAATTTTGGGCACCCTGAATCTTATTGTTTAAATGGNAAACTGAGGCTTAACTATAATTTACTTCCAATGGTAAGTGATGAAGGAAGAGATTTTTGGTTAAGGCCCAAAAATGGGATAAGATCCCTTAATTTAGGGACCCATTGGTCCATAGCTTACTTAGGTGGTTTGAGAGGATTTAGCCTAGTCAATAAGGTGTGCTTAGTAGCTGTGGGGTCATTAATTTGGTGGCTTAGACATGCTTAAGTTAATTTTTGTGCATGGGTTCAACTTGGGTCCAAAGGGCTAAAAGTTAGGTTTGGGTTAGGCTATCCATGATTTTGAGCACAATAGATTGATCAAAATTGTGTAAATGATTGTCATGCAAATTTTTTGTGAATGATTGAAGTAATTTTGAGTTCAATTGGAAGCTCAATTTGAAGGATTTTGGGATTTTGGTCAATTTGGGCATGTTAGACTAGACTTGGGTCTAGGTTGGGCTAATTTTGGACTAAGTCCATATTGATGATT
>JXCR01146368.1:137333-167015 GCA_002079205.1 Phalaenopsis hybrid cultivar
ATTCTATAGAGAGGTCACATTGAGTAATCTAGAGGTGAGAGGCTAGAATTTACTCAGTACTACTACACGAGCTGGTGAAAAACTCTAAATTAGCCAATGTTCTTTGCTAGCACCGGTAGGGGGTAAAGAATAATAATGCTCCTACTTGTCACAATACATCATCTTATTTTTAGTTATTCAAATCCTACACATATTAATATCTCTTTACTAGGGGAAAGATCTTTTCATAATATTTAAACTCGTTAAATTTACTTTGTTTAACTATTAATCTTAATTGTTTCTTTTGCTTTAATTTAGTCTTAATCTTTGCAATCATATTGGTATTATTCTACTTTCCTTTTATTTGCAATTTAGATAGAATTTTGCTAGTCCAATTTAAAGAATTAAACTTTTCTCGTGGGATCAATACTGGAATTTTTAAAGAAAATCATATATTACTTGAAATGACATGTATGCTATTATAGTATATCTAGTGTGAAGTTTTATTATTTATTTTCTATTTCATTTTAATTATTCACACTAGCCACTAAATAAAAATTGGAACAAGTTTTTGACAATATTTTAGAGATTTAAAATACACGTAATTGCTGGTCATATCCAACATACCTAAAACTTTTAGTTGAAATGCTCGACAACATTAACCTGTGTTGGAAAAAAGACAAAATAAGACTCCATTAAGGAGGTAAGACCCATTTTAGATTGTATAGCTAGATATACTCGACGTCGTTAACATGTATTGGACAAAGTCATACGAAATCCATCAATGATTGCTAAACTATCTGAGGTTGTTGGTCGAAGGTTCTACTTGATTATTAACCTGTCATGGAAGCATTTAAATGACCAAATATTTTTGACCTATTTGAGGCTTTTTAATTAAATCTTCTACTTGACGATTGTAGCTCATGATGGAAGAGATCAAATTGAGTCCTCTGAGATTGATTAAACCCAAGATGAGATGTTAGAGATGATATCTATTTCTTGATAGTGGGCCATAAATCTCAATGATCTGTTATTTTTCTTAGAAATATGGTTACAACCGTACTTAAGAAAGATGTTTGACAATGTACTAGTTCTTTCCTTTAAATTTATTATCTACCTCGTTGGGGTGTTTTCCACATAAGCTTATAAAACAACCTAAGTGTAAAACCTTAAAATGATTATCTTCCTAATACAGTCAAAGAAGAACACTAATATGGTGGAGGGTGCTGAGGAAGCATTATTTGTAAAGCTGCTCCCTTGTCTAGTAGTTCTTGAAGAATTAATATCAGAATGAAATGTGAGATGACAACCTCACCACAATCGTGCTTGGAAGTTAACACGAACGACCTTTCGAGACTGCTACAATCATGCTCGAGTTGTTAACACTAACAAACTTTTGAGATTGTAGTGAACGTTGCCCACTACATTGAAGAACACTTCAAAGACAATCTTCAAGAGGTAAAAAGAAGGTTTCTTCACTAGTTAGATGTTGTATATCATTGGGAGACAAAGTATGGGCTCATCTTCTCAAAATTGAAGATATTGTTAAACTACACTTTGTTNTCACAATCGTGCTTGGAAGTTAACACGAACGACCTTTTGAGACTGCTACAATCATGCTCGAGTTGTTAACATTAACAAACTTTTGAGATTGTAGTGAACGTTGCCCACTACATTGAAGAACACTTCAAAGACAATCTTCAAGAGGTAAAAAGAAGGTTTCTTCACTCGTTAGATGTTGTATATCATTGGGAGACAAAGTATGGGTTCATCTTCTCAAAATTGAAGATATTGTTAAACTACACTTTGTTTCCCATAGAAGACTCCGAACAAATGCATGTCATATGGTTTGTGGTTGTAGAGTAATGAATTATCATCTTAGAGTTGCACAGTACATGCTTAAGTAATTAAAGAGAAGTAAGCAAGATGAGACATCTCATGGGGCTTAGCCCTGACGAATAATCCACTATGAATGGTGAGTGCACAAGTAAACTCTCCTCCTAAATTAAAGAAGATGGAGTTATAATGTTGATCATTGTAAATGTATAATGGTAGTTCATCGATAATAGTCGTAGTTTGATTATATCAAATGTAATTCTTTGTGATAGTAGGTTGCAAAGGCTATAATCAATTACTATGGAGGCAATAATCTTTTGTGAATGTTGAAGATGATGGTTATAACTCCAGCTTATCGTATAGGTCGTAGTCAAAATCCATAGTAGTAGCTGGTCACATGGGCTGTATATGGTTACTTCAGAAGCATCAGCTGGCTATGGACGCTATAGGAGTTGTGAGTCATGTAAGTTATAATTGGTCACATGGGTTGTAGTCGTGAGCTATGATGACATATGTAGGTCGTAGAGATTAGAGTCAAGAGTTTCATAAGCTGTGAGATGTGTATATTGTAGTTGGTCATATAGGTCTAGTGGTGGTATCCAGGAGAGAGCTTTAGGAGTCCAAAAAAAGTTACTGTCTTCATTTTGCATTGTTACATCATGTTTGGGAGGTATCGTTGCACTGTATGTGTGGTGCATTACTACACCATCATCATGGTGTGTCATTACACTATATTTGGGGTGTGTTATTACACNATTATGTATTTTTATTTAATCTCCATGAATTCTAAGTAGTTCCTTTTTTTCCTTTTGTATTTAAGAGTTAATCTTGTGGGATGAGAATGATTTAAAGATTTCTTTTTACTTTTAAAAAATTGTGATGACAATTTCACTGTTTCTTTATTGAATTTACAAATTAGTCACTTGTAAGGTTAAAATTTATAGAGAAACATAAAGACTCAGGAGGGCTATGATTTCACCAAATTAGTGGGTGTCATACTTTATCTGTCCACAACCATTGTCTAAAAGGGAGTGCAAATAGATAGGGAGATAAGTTTTTTATGGGTGTAGAATTGAAGTTTCTAAAGATCCTTTTTATCAATTTGGTTTAGAGTTTGGAATGTAAGGGTCCCTAGTATATTCTATAGAGAGGTCACATTGAGTAATCTAGAGGTGAGAGGCTAGAATTTACTCAGTACTACTACACGAGCTGGTGAAAAACTCTAAATTAGTCAATGTTCTTTGCTAGCACCGGTAGGGGGTAAAGAATAATAATGCTCCTACTTGTCACAATACATCATCTTATTTTTAGTTATTCAAATCCTACACATATTAATATCTCTTTACTAGGGGAAAGATCTTTTCATAATATTTAAACTCGTTAAATTTACTTTGTTTAACTATTAATCTTAATCGTTTCTTTTGCTTTAATTTAGTCTTAATCTTTGCAATCATATTGGTATTATTCTACTTTCCTTTTATTTGCAATTTAGATAGAATTTTGCTAGTCCAATTTAAAGAATTAAACTTTTCTCGTGGGATCAATACTGGGATTTTTAAAGAAAATCATATATTACTTGAAATGACATGTATGCTTGTATAGTATATCTAGTGTGAAGTTTTATTATTTATTTTCTATTTCATTTTAATTATTCACACTAGCCACTAAANAATTTTTAAAGAAAATCATATATTACTTGAAATGACATGTATGCTATTATAGTATATCTAGTGTGAAGTTTTATTATTTATTTTCTATTTCATTTTAATTATTCACACTAGCCACTAAATAAAAATTGGAACAAGTTTTTGACAATATTTTAGAGATTTAAAATACACGTAATTGCGGGTCAGGTCCAACATACCTAAAACTTTTAGCTGAAATGCTCGACAACATTAACCTGTGTTGGAAAAAAGACAAAATAAGACTCCATTAAGGAGGTACGACCCATTTTAGATTATATAGCTAGATATACTCGACGTCGTTAACATGTATTGGACAAAGTCATACGAAATCCATCAATGATTGCTAANTGGTCATATCCAACATACCTAAAACTTTTAGTTGAAATGCTCGACAACATTAACCTGTGTTGGAAAAAAGACAAAATAAGACTCCATTAAGGAGGTAAGACCCANACGTTGCTACACTGTATACTGGACGATGTATTGCTATATCGGGTGATTAATTTTTTCGCAATGTATGCTGGGATTTCACAATTCGCGTTATGACTCCACAAGTAACTTCACTGCGAGGAGTAAGTAGTGGGCAATGATAGTGGCTAACAGGTGACGGTCAGATTGGTCGGAGGCGTCAACTAGGCTAGCTAGAGAAGGCAGCTATAGATGTTGGAGGAGACAGTGGCCTGAGTTGACAAGCAATGATGGTTAGGTTTGGCCAACAGCATTGACCAAAGTTGGTGGCGATAGCATTGGCTAGAGTTGGCGATGTTGGCTACTATAGTGGGTGGTATTCGCCCGATATACAGTGTAGAAGCGATGCTAGATCTTATCCCCTTCTTCAAGCTTCCATCTTCTGCTGGCTCAACGTCTATGCTCCCTTTCAAGAGAAGAGTTAAGTCTCTAATTTTAGAGGCTAGATTACAAATAAGGAAAGAATCCCAACAGCTCCATTGGACGACCCAAAGAAGTTCCTTAGATCGAATGATGTTCGATGGACATTAAGTCTCTTAATGATGTTCAAATTGAGTGATATTGAGCTTATTGGATTTATCTTAATACTCGATTTGACTACAAACATGTGAGATTCAGAATCTGCTTAGCCTTCAAAATATGTTTTGAAAACTTCTGAAAGTGGTTTGACTGTTTGTTTTGATTTCATTTGACTTGAATTGAACCAAATTTGATTCGTTGGGTTCGCCTTGTTGAGCAGGTTTGTTTAACTATAAGTTCAGTGAAATCAAAATTATGTATAATTTTTAATCAAAGTTTGAAAATTTTTTATTTAAAATATTATCACGAGATTCATGCAATGCTTTAAAATTCATGCCAACTGATAAAAAATTATTGATGGCAAATCAAAGCTTACTTTTTATTAGAAACCTAAAATTCTAATCTTAAAAATTCCTTCACTAAAAATTAACTAAAGCTTTAACTTGCTTTTAGAATTATGTCCTTAAAAATAAACATAAATTTTAATTGAAAAGCTTGTATTCTAAAATTATACCCATGACTTCTCCGTCAAATTCCAAGTCAACGCATGTTATGACTTGACTAGATTATAAAATAAAATCAAAATTCCTTCAATAAAGTTAAAAATTTTCTGTATTAAAATTTTTCCGAAATATGTCGAAAAGGTAGCACATCGACAGGATAAAAAAAAAATCCAAACCATCGGATCTGAGCGCTCATTCCAAAAGAGACTAACAAGTGGTTTTTTGGGAAATAAAACAAACCTTTCTTGCTTTGGTGAACAGATAGATGGCTCTTCCCTTGCTGGTACTCCTGTTCCTTCCCTCGCTGCCCCTCCATCCCCATCGCTCTTACGCCGCCGATTCCCTCTCCGGAAACCAGTCTCTCTCTGGCGACCAAACTCTCACATCCAAAGGAGGTAAATTTGTTGTCGGTTTCTTCCCTTTAGGAAACTCCCCTAAAAGATATTACATAGGCATCTGGTACAACACCAACACGGTCTNCGGCGACCAAAAGATTACATCCAAAGGAGGTAAATTTGTTCTCGGTTTCTTCCCTTTAGGAAACTCCCCTAAAAGATATTACATAGGCATCTGGTACAACACCAACACGGTCTCCAAACTCACCCCCGTCTGGGTTGCGAACAGAGACATCCCTGTCTTTGATTTTTCCTTATCCAAGCTCAAACTCTCCGAAGATGGCAATCTCGTCCTCCTCAACCAGTCAAAATCCCTACTTTGGTCAACAGAGACTAAAATCACCTCAAATACCACCATAGCCGTGCTCCTCGATTCCGGGAATTTGGTTCTCCAAGATGGCTCCGATGCCTCCCGTGTCCTATGGCAGAGTTTTGATCATCCCACAGACACCTGGCTTCCCGGCGGCAAGCTTGGACTCAACAAGCTCAGCGGTGAGAATCAGCACCTGACAGCTTGGAGGAATGCTGAGGACCCTGCTCACGGATTCTTCTACCTTGAAATCGACCCAAACGGGAGCAGTCAATACTTCATCCTGTGGAATGGCACCAAAACTTACTGGTCTAGTGGTGTTTGGAATGACAAAATCTTTAGTCGTGTACCGGAAATGACTTCTAATTATGTTTATAATTTTCAGTATGTAAACAATGCTTCTGCGAATTACTTCACTTATACTGTTAATACTGATGATGTAATATCAAGGTTCATCATGGACTACTCGGGGCAGATCAAGCAGTGGACTTGGCTACCTGCTGCTCAGAACTGGATATTGTTTTGGTCCCAACCGAGAGCACAGTGCGAGGTGTATGCGCTTTGTGGCTCTTTCGGCAGCTGCAATGAGAAAAAGTTGCCATTTTGTGGTTGCGTTAAGGGTTTCAGGGAGAGGTCACCCGAGGAGTGGGACTTAGGCGATCAGAGTGGGGGTTGTGTGAGGAATACTCCATTGCAATGCGGAGGAAGTAGTTCTGTAGGAATGGAGAAGGATAAGTTTTATCAGATGGACAGAGTGAGGTTGCCTACTAATCCTGAGAGTGCTGAGGCTGGGAGTAGTTCAGAGTGTGAGTCAGCTTGTTTGAATAATTGTTCATGCACTGCTTATTCCTATAGTTCTAAATGCTCTTTGTGGTTTAGAAATTTACTAAACATCCAAGAAGAGTATGATGGAGCCGATCAATCAACTTTTTTCCTCCGGCTAGCCGCATCCGAGCTTCCTGGTTCTTCAAGCAAGAAAGGAGGAATTATTGGTGCAGCTGTTGGTGGTGTCATGGGATTATTGGCACTGTTGGCTATTATTTGGCTGATAATTTGGAGACAACATAGGAGGAGAATAATTGGTGCGGCAAAATCTGCTGCAGATGGCATTTTGGTGGCATTCAGATACAGCGATTTGCAACGCGTGACTGGGAATTTCTCAGACAAACTTGGAAGTGGAGGGTTTGGATCAGTGTATAAAGGGGTCCTACCTGATTCAACTTTCATTGCTGTGAAGAAGCTAACGGATCTTAGCCAAGGGGAGAAGCAGTTTCGGGCTGAGGTGAGCACGATTGGAAAAATCCAACAGATCAACCTGATTCGTCTCCTTGGTTTTTGTGCTGATCAAAGCAATAAGTGTTTGGTCTATGAGTTCATGCCCAATAGTTCTCTTGATGTTCAATTATTTCATGGCAGTAAAACTGATTTAGACTGGGGCAGAAGGTATCTTATTGCTCTCGGAACTGCTAGAGGCCTGGTTTATCTCCATGAGAAGTGTAGGGACTGTATCATACATTGTGATATAAAGCCAGAGAACATACTCTTGGATGCTTCTTTTATTCCAAAAGTTGCGGACTTTGGCCTATCAAAACTTATAGGAAGGGACCTTAGTCGTGTTTTGACTACAATGAGAGGAACGAGAGGATATCTTGCTCCGGAGTGGATCTCCGGTGTTGCTATCACTGCAAAAGCAGATGTTTATAGCTACGGAATGATGCTTTTTGAAATTATATCTGGTAAGAGAAACACAGACCATTGGGTGGATAATAAAGCGGGGTTCTTTCCTGCTTCTGCCATGAAAAACCTGTTGGCTGGGGATATTCTTAGTTTGTTGGATCCAAGGTTGGAGGGCGATGCGGAGATTGAAGAGGTGGAGAGAGCTTGTAAAGTTGCTTATTGGTGCATTCAGGATGAAGAGATGTATAGGCCGACCATGGGACAGGTGTTACAGATGCTTGAGGGAATGGTGGAGATTAGCATGCCTCCAGTTCCAAAATCTCTTCAGGTATATTCTGGGCAACAGGAACGAATCGTATTCTTCTCAGATTCAATACTTGATCAAAGCGATCAAACGATGGGTACATTTTTCTCAAGTCAACTAGGGAGTTCAAGTTCAACAAATTTGAAGGAGTAAGCTAAGAGAAACCATTAGGACTACATCTTGATTAGTTTTCAGAATTATAGTGTTACAAATATAAGCATCTACAGTTCAGCTCTCCAAGTTGCCTTGGAGTTTGGCGTAATGCCATTTATCTCCTTATTGTTTACGTCTCATTGTTCAATGCTAATTGTCTAAAATACTTTTTAGTAAATGTCTTGTGTCTAAACGTTAAAAAAAATGATTTTGTTAGCTATATTGTTCTGAGTTTAGGAAGAGGCATTTTAAATGTCATTTCTTTATTGATCTTCAATTCTGTAAGAAATCTTGACATCATTATATACTATATTTTACCAGCAGAATATCAGAAACACCTATATTTTTCTTAGTTTTTTTTTCTCCGTGCCAACTAGCTTTTTTTAATGTTTGTCATAAATCCTGCTGCTTAGTCTGTGCTGGGATTTACTTACTGGAAGTATTGATTTTGTCTATACGCCCTCGCACGATATAATGCGTAATAAGGGGAATTTAAATGAACTATGTAGAAACATTTTTGGAACTGCATTCGTTAAAAGCTATCTCATCTCCCGAGTACACCTATATCTCATCGTTCATGTTCAAGGCACTATGTTTAATCATCTCTCGTTTAAACACCGAAAGTCTGGTGACATCCTTCTATGCTAGTATTGAGTCATCTTTTTTTTCCATTCTTTAATTCTGAATTTCTGTTTCCTTTAGTTGGATGCTAAGCTGCATTAGCTTATCATTTTATTACATAGCTTTTATGTTCGCCATAGAATTAATAAAGGGAGGAAAAAAAATTTTGGAGGGCTATTTAGTTGCATGTATTAGAAGTTAATGAAATGTACGGGTTTTGATTTGTTTTTTTAATCTAGAAATAATAATGCTACTTAACATGGACAGTCTCGGGTTTCTCTATCTTTACATGGACTGACTTTGGAGTAGGGGTTTTCTTTTGAATGGGAGATATGAAAGCTAGTAATTCTTCTATTTTCTTCTCTAACTTCTCAATGTGGTTATCCCATTGCTTTAACTCGTCTAATAGAAGTTGAGTTGTAGTAAGCTATGGAATCTCTTCAACTACGACTTGATGTTGTACTGGTGTTTGATTTCGATTCGTTGGAATGGCATTCACAATCTCCTCCAATCTTTCAATAATTTCATCTTCCTGCCTTAGTTGATTTAGAAGTTGTCAGGCTGCGTCTGGAATAACACATTCTTCAACCATGACATCTTGTACATCAGTACATTCTTCTTGTCAAGCTGCCTTAGTTGATTTAGAAGTTGACTGGTTGTGTCTGGCATAACACATTCTTCAACTATAACATCTTGTATATCAGTACATTCTTCTTGTCGTTCTCTTAACGAAGATCTAGTTTCAACTATCATGACACTGATAGTTCCTTCCAAACCCTCCAAATCTTCATCTTCTTCTTTCAACTGTCTGAGGTTAACTTCCAGTTCATTCAAGTTCTCATTGATAGGTCAACAAATAACATTTTTCAAATCAACATGAATATACTTGCGTTATGTGTCGATATTCATCTCATCAACTTCCTTTGCAATGCTCTCAGGTTCAGACTCTTCAATTTCTTGAAATCGTGACACTTTTCTTGAAAGGTGTGAGGTACTATCTTTGTCTCTAAGAGGAGATGACACTCCAACCTTAGGATGTAACTTTATCAGTAACATGGAAGATTTCTTCTCATTCTCGGTACTTGGAGTTTCTTGGAAAGGTTGTGGGATACACGGGGGAGCTTCAACTGATAAACATCATACCTCCTAGTTTTTTGAAGATGATGAGGAATATAAGACAATGCTTCTGGTGATAAATGATGAACATAGACCCATCTTCATAAATGTTTATGTTCTTTTCTCGGTGATCTTTGATATTCCAACATTTCCTCTCCTGTCTTTTCAGAAATTATGTCCTACTGATTTCAGAACTTCTACTATGGTACATTTTTTTCTTTTTTGTCATTTTCTTATGTATTTGATATAGACCAAAATGATGGAACTCTTTGTTCCTTTGTCAAGGGATTAAAGTTTTACAGGGGGTAGAGGTGAATCAGTTATCCCATGCATGTTTTCCTCTTCCCATGCAGCATAAAGTGTGTGAAACATACTTCCATTCAAAAGAGGAGAGGGTATGTCAAACCTAACTTCTAGTATCTCATATGAATTCGTCTGTACATATTCTTTTGTTGGCTTTTAGTCATCACAGAAACAATCCTAGAAGATGAGCCAACTTCAAACAAAGATGAGATATTATAAGTTTCACCCTGTACTTCAACTGGTTTATCATTAGCTTCTTTAATTGGATAAAAAATTTCAAGGATTTTAGAAGTTTCTATTCTCTTAGGATGACCTTGAATTTAAAAAATAACAGCGACAACAGCGGTCTCAACAGAAGTTTTTCAACAGCTTTCTTCTTTAATGGCATGAAATTTTCTTCAGATATAAAATTAAATTCCATCAGAGACATTTTCTCATTAACTAATTGGGGGTCTACCATGAAAATGTAAGATCACCACAAGTCATCTTGAAGAAATCAAATCTAGTTCCAAATTTGATGGTTTCCCATCCCTGAGATCAATTTGACTAAGTGCTAAATTGCAGTATTGTTCCAAAGGAGAAAATTAGTTTCGGAATTGACATCTTCCTTTAATGGGATAGAAGGAAAGATATTAACGGAAAGCCTACTCTTGAATTTCTAAATTTGAAGAATTTAAGAATGAACTTATCAGAAAGATGGACCAATGTCGTCATCTGACAAAAAGATAATCCAACATGGAAACGGTAGATGATCAGAGTCTGAAAAGATGTAAAGACATATAACTAATAAAAAAGAAAGATTAAGACATAAATAATGATAGAGAGGAACCGTTCCCAGAGGACTCGCCAGAAAAAATCTTGGTGGGTTTTCATTATAGGCACTGTAGATCTCAAAAGATTTTTATATTAATGAACAAATAGGACATTTGAAGAATATTATATCATTCTAAAAATAGAAATATTAACTTAGAATGAATCTAATCACGATGNCGCCATGAAAAACCTGTTGGCTGGGGATATTCTTAGTTTGTTGGATCCAAGGTTGGAGGGTGATGCGGAGATTGAAGAGGTGGAGAGAGCTTGTAAAGTTGCTTATTGGTGCATTCAGGATGAAGAGATGTATAGGCCGACCATGGGACAGGTGTTACAGATGCTTGAGGGAATGGTGGAGATTAGCATGCCTCCAGTTCCAAAATCTCTTCAGGTATATTCTGGGCAACAGGAACGAATCGTATTCTTCTCAGATTCAATACTTGATCAAAGCGATCAAACAATGGGTACATTTTTCTCAAGTCAACTAGGGAGTTCAAGTTCAAGCTAAGAGAAACCATTAGGACTGCATCTTGATTAGTTTTCAGAATTATAGTGTTACAAATATAAGCATCTACAGTTCAGCTCTCCAAGTTGCCTTGGAGTTTGGCGTAATGCCATATATCTCCTTATTGTTTACGTCTCATTGTTTAATGCATAATTGTCTAAAATACGTTTTAGTAAATGTCTTGTGTCTAAACGTTAAAAAAAATGATTTTGTTAGCTATATGTATGATCTGAGGTTAGGAAGAAGCATTTTAAATGTCATTTCTTTATTGATCTTCAATTCTGTAAAAAATCTTGACATCATTATATACTATATTTTACCAGCAGAATATCAGAAACACCTATATTTTACTTAGTTTTCTTTCTCCATGCCAACTAGCTTTTTTTAGTGTTTGTCATAAATCCTGCTGCTTAATTTGTGCTGGGATTTACTTACTGGAAGTATTGATTTTGTCTATACGCCCTCGCACGATATAATGCGTAATAAGGGGAATTTAAATGAACTATGTAGAAACATTTTTGGAACTGCATTCGTTAAAAGCTATCTCATCTCCTGAGTACACCTATATCTCATCGTTCATGTTCAAGGCACTATGTTTAATCATCTCTCGTCTAAACACCGAAAGTCTGGTGACATCCTTCTATGCTAGTATTGAGTCATCTTTTTTTTTTCATTCTTTAATTCTGAATTTCTGTTTCCTTTAGTTGGATGCTAAGCTGCATTAAATTATCATTTTATTACACAGCTTTTATGTTCACCATAGAATTAATAAAGGGTGGAAAAAAAATTTTGGAGGGCTATTTAGTTTCATGTATTAGAAGTTAATGAAATGTACGGGTTTTGATTTGTTTTTTTAATCTAGAAATAATAATGCTACTTAACATGAACAGTCTCGGGTTTCTCTATCTTTACATGGACTGACTTTGGAGTAGGGGTTTTCTTTTGAATGGGAGATATGAAAGCTAGTAATTCTTCTATTTTCTTCTCTAACTTCTCAATGTGGTCATCCCATTGCTTTAACTCGTCTAGTAGAAGTTGAGTTGTAATAAGCTATGGAATCTCTTCAACTACGACTTGATGTTGTACTGGTGTTTGGTTTCGATTTGTTGGAATGGCATTCACAATCTCCTCCAATCTTTCAATAATTTCATCTCCCTGCCTTAGTTGATTTAGAAGTTGTCAGGCTGCGTCTGGAATAACACATTCTTCAACCATGACATCTTGTACATCAGTACATTCTTCTTGTCAAGCTGCCTTAGTTGATTTAGAAGTTGTCAGGCTGCGTCCGGCATAACACATTCTTCAACTATAACATCTTGTATATCAGTACATTCTTCTTGTCATTCTCTTAACGAAGATCTAGTTTCAACTATCATGACACTGACAGTTTCTTCCAAACCCTCCAAATGTTCATCTTCTTCTTTCAACTGTCTGAGGTTAACTTCCAGTTCATTCAAGTTCTCATTGATAGGTCAACAAATAACATCCTTCAAATCAACATGAATATACTTGGGTTATGTGTCGATATTCATCTCATCAACTTCCTTTGCCATGCTCTCAGGTTCAGACTCTTCAATTTCTTGAAGTCGTGACACTTTTCTTGAAAGATGTGAGGTACTATCTTTGTCTCTAAGAGGAGATGACACTCCAACCTTAGGGTGTAACTTTATCAGTAACATGGAAGATTTCTTCTCATTCTCGGTACTTGGAGTTTCTTGGAAAGGTTGTGGGATACACGGAGGAGCTTCAGCTGATAAACATCGTACTTCCTAGTTTTTGGAAGATGATGAGGAATATAAGACAATGCTCCTGGTGATAAATGATGAACATAGACCCATCTTCATAAATGTTTATGTTCTTTTCTCGGTGATCTTTGATATTCCAACCTTTCCTCTCCTGTCTTTTCAGAAATTATGTCCTACTGATTTCAGAACTTCCACTATGGTACATTTTTTCTTTTTTGTCATTTTCTTATGTATTTGATATAGACCAAAATGATGGAACTCTTTGTTCCTTTGTCAAGGGATTAAAGTTTTACAGGGGGTAGAGGTGATCAGTTATCCCATGCATGTTTTCCTCTTCCCATGCAGCATAAAGTGTGTGAAACATACGTCCTTTCAAAAGAGGAGAGGTTTTAGTATGTCAAACCTAACTTCTAGTATCTCATATGAATTCGTCCATACCTATTCTTTTGTTGGGTTTTAGTCAGCACAGCAACAATCCTAGAAGATGAGCCAACTTCAAACAAAGATGAGATATTATAAGTTTTATTGTACTTCAACTGGTTTATCATTAGCTTCTTTAATTGGATAAAAAATTTCAAGGATTTTAGAAATTTCGATTNGTATGTCAAACCTAACTTCTAGTATCTCATATGAATTCGTCTGTACATATTCTTTTGTTGGCTTTTAGTCATCACAGAAACAATCCTAGAAGATGAGCCAACTTCAAACAAAGATGAGATATTATAAGTTTCACCCTGTACTTCAACTGGTTTATCATTAGCTTCTTTAATTGGATAAAAAATTTCAAGGATTTTAGAAGTTTCTATTCTCTTAGGATGACCTTGAATTTAAAAAATAACAGCGACAACAGCGGTCTCAACAGAAGTTTTTCAACAGCTTTCTTCTTTAATGNTTTTAGTATGTCAAACCTAACTTCTAGTATCTCATATGAATTCGTCTATACCTATTCTTTTGTTGGGTTTTAGTTAGCACAGCAACAATCCTAGAAGATGAGCCAACTTCAAACAAAGATGAGATATTATAAGTTTCACCCTGTACTTCAACTGGTTTATCATTAGCTTCTTTAATTGGATAAAAAATTTCTAGGATTTTAGAAATTTCGATTCTCTTGGGATGACCTTGAATTTAAAAAATAACAGCGACAACAGCAGTCTCAACAGAAGTTTTTCAACAGCTGCCTTCTTTAATGGCATGAAATTTTCTTCAGATATAAAATTAAATTCCATCAGAGGTATTTTCTCATCAACTAANTTCTTTAATGGCATGAAATTTTCTTCAGATATAAAATTAAATTCCATCAGAGGTATTTTCTCATCAACTAATTGGGGGTCTACCATGAAAATGTAAGATCACCACAAGTCATCTTGAAGAAATCAAATCTCGTTCCAAATTTGATGGTTTCCCATCCCTGAGATGAATTGGACTAAGTGCTAAATTGCAGTATTGTTCCAAAGGAGAAAATTTGTTTCGAAATTGACATCTTCCTTTAATGGGATAGAGGGAAAGATATTAACGGAAAGCCTACTCTTGAATTTCTAAATTTGAAGAATTTAAGAATGAACTTATCAGAAANGAATTGACGTCTTCCTTTAATGGGATAGAAGGAAAGATATTAACGGAAAACCTACTCTTGAATTTCTAAATTTGAAGAGTTTAAGAATGAACTTATCAGAAAGATGGGCCGATGTCGTCATCTGACGAAAAGATAATCCAACATGGAAATGATAGATGATCAGAGTCTGAAAAGATGTAAAGACATATAACTAATAAAAAAGAAAGATTAAGACATAAATAATGATAGAGACGAATCGTTCCCAGCGGACTCGCCAGAAAAAATCTTGGTGGGTTTTCATTGTAGGCACTGTAGATCTCAAAAGGTTTTTATATTAATGACCAGATAGGACATTTGAAGAATATTATATCATTCTAAAAATAGAAATATTAACTTAGAATGAATCTAATCACGANTCGATGTCGTCATTTGACGAAAAGATAATCCAACATGGAAATGGTAGATGATCAAAGTCTGAAAAGAAGTAAAGACATATGACTAATAAAAAAGAAAGATTAAGACATAAATAATGATAGAGAGAAACCGTTCTCAGTGGACTCACCAGAAAAAATCTTGGTGGGTTTTGATTATAGGCACTGTAGATCTCAAAAGATTTTTATGTTAATGACTAGATAGGACATTTGAAGAATATTATATCATTCTAAAAATAGAAATATTAACTTAGAATGAATCTAATCACGATGATATAAATATTCAAGATTCATGGATCTACAGAACCATGATTTTTCTTTACTTTACCGGTGCATGATAAAATTTATTTTATTCTGGGGTCTGGTATCCCTATGAGAGGGCTCCCTCATAGCTAGTCACGTCTTAAGAATTATTCCTAGGAATACAATTGATTAATGTTATGTCTTACATATTTTTGTATTTCAATAAATTTCTGTGAAGTGGTAATTGTTTGAGACTTAGATTTTTTAGGTTGACCACTAGTTTGGGGATGATAGGTAATTCTTTGGGTATAACTATAGTCAATGTTATAACTATAGTCAATGTTATGATAGGTAATTGTTTAGGGATGATAGGTAATTTTTTGGGGATGATAGATAATGTTATGAGATTATCTATAAAAATATCTTCCAAATGATAAGAGCTCAACTTTCCACTAATCCATCCGCCACATCTATCCATTGACATTGGTCAAGAGATTGCATATTTTTTAAATTATTAAATTTATTATTCTTTTCTTAGACTCTCATAGAATTATAGGTGGTTTTTTTATTTGCTTCATTATTTAGTACAATAAAGTATGATGTGAAGATGAACTTATGAACATTAGCTAGCATATCCTTTTTCACCTCTTAGTGTAAGTCAAAGAACAATTTAATGATTATAGGTTGATAGTGGTGGGTTGTCTTTATCATATGCTCGATACTCTAAAAAAGGAAAAAAGACATGAGATTGATAATGGAGTATAAGTCACACAAGCCTTTTTTAAAGAACATATCCCCTATAGTGCATGGTATGGTGAATCTATCAAGATTCTTAAGCTTTTGGAGTAAATTCTTCTAAATGATTGCAACATATTTATCTCTTAGAGCCACCATTTTAAATTAACCTAATGTGTATTTTTTATTTAGAGTATTTTTCATAAATTTCAAATACTAAGCATTTAGTCAAATGCCGAAGTAAATGCACTATTGATAGTGAGTGTCATGAACAACTTATAAAATCTAAAAAACTATTTATCTAATTTGTATTTTAGAGTCATTAGAAAAATGATGGAGGGGGTTTTTCTATATGCTTACTATCATTTTCTTCCTCACTTTTTCTTTTACAGGTTTATTTTCTAAATGTCTTAAATCCATTAATACTTTTTGAATTTTAGTGTATGTTCCATTTCAAGTTCATGTTCATGTTTAGAAATATCTTCTTCTACCCTATTTTTAGATATAGTATAATCTTCCAATTCTTTCCCACTCCCGAGTTAGATTATCTTACATTGTTGCCTGCCATTTTCTTTAGGATTTATTTCAGTATTGCTTGGTAAGATTCTTAGGATTTATTACTTTTTGAGTTAGTTAGTTGCCCTAGTTGTGTTGTAATATTCCTTATAATTACATCTTGATTATGTAATTGGCTACCTATTTATAACACCAATTATTCTAAGGATTACTTATTCTCTTTTAATCATTTAATTAAAGTGAATCCTAGTGCATAACTAGATCTTAGGTTATGAATATTTTTAGCCTGATTGTTTCAATAGTCAAGCAAAATTTTTTGGTTGTTGGCCTAATTATTATTTTATGTATTTTTATTAATATTTTATTTAATTTTTAAATGTTTTCTTGCACGAATTTTATGTTCTAGGGTAAGAGTTGTTTGGTTAGTTGTTAAGTAAATTCAGAGGTTTCATATTAGAATGATATGTTTCTCCTACTAGTTTCAAAGAAGTATCATCACTTTTATGTGCCCTTTGTATTTGATTTAGGCCTAACTTATTTAATTTCTTTAATATAATAGTCACTTATGAAGTCATTATTGTCAGTACATCAGTGTAATGCATACTAAAATTTTTTTTTCACTCTTTCAGAAAGCCATTAAAATTTATTAATAGTCATTTTTTCAATCAACTTATATGCCTTCTTAAATGACCAAAAAATTAATGATCCCCTAACTGCAACATCTACGATTAACCATAATGATTCCGTTAACTGGTTATTAAGGATTTGAATTATCAGCTAATTTAGTATGATATGGTGTTGGCACTTCATAAGCATTCCTTAAACCTCTCCGAGGACTCATAGATTGACTCATCATTTTGTTGGATAAATGAAGTGATGTCATTTCTATGCTTAGTAGTCTTAAGAAGGTGGAAAGTTCTTAGTTAATAACTTCTAGAACAAAGCATTCTAAATTGTAATATGGTATTGGAGATAATAAATTCAACCAAAATTTAGCTTTGTCTATTAGTTAAAATGAAATAACCTAAGTCTATCATCATCATCAAAAACATCACTGTACTTAAAGGTTGCACAAATCTCCAAAAGTTTAGCTATGTTTAGGTTAGGATCTTCTATAGATTAACTTTTAAATTGACTATTTTGGATCATTTGGATTATTGATAGTTTTAACTCAAATTTATTTGCATAGATGGTTAGCTTATTATTACTTTTGGAATCTCTTCTGCTAATGGATTTGTAGTGTCCCATAGTGGTCTAGATTGATCATTTTCTTTCTCAAGGTTTGCAATATCTCTTAAAGTTTTTTTGGTCTTTTTGAATTTCTAAGCTTTTTAGTTGTTTTTTTTTTATCTCAAGATCAAATGGTACTAAATCCTTAATTTATAGCCTACTCATACAATAATTAACTAATAGTTTTAATGAACAAAATAATTCGGGAACCAACAATAATAGTTAAACTTCAGAAAGATGAAATTTAAATAGATGTTTAAATAAAAGATAACATAAATAGGAATAGTTTTAGTAGACCAAGTTGAACATTGTAGCACCAAGGGTAGTGATGCCCAAAAAAGTTACATGTGGTAAGTTGGTGAATCATGCAAGTATATGGGTCAATCAACTAATATACGAAAATGAGTAGGCATATTGATCCCTTGAGTATAATATCAAAATATTCTAATAAGAGAAGTTCTAGTTTACTAAACTGCTAAGTCTAGTTTGAAGCGATAAAATTCAAGTAAGGAATACAATCATCCTAGAAGTGTAATAAATAGAAATGTTTGGAAAAAGAGTTGATTTTTAAGATATACAACTTTCATATTCTCGTGATATCGGTCAGGTGATTTCTTGAAGTTTTTCTTAGGGTACCCACACTATTGTTGACAACCAGGGATAAAAGTATTAACCTATGCATAGATCAAAAGAAGAATAAAATTCCCATTAAGTTAAGTTTTTTTCTTAACCTTTTGGCATTTCTCAGTATTCTTCTGATCACATATATTGGTTGTAAAATTCTTACTAAAATATGCATATTCTATCAAATTTTAGTGGTTTACCTACTCATATAGCAATGAAACGAGTAGAATTCATAGTTCACGAAGGATTTTGACACTCTTATCATATCTGATAAAAAATAAGTTAGATCAGAAGGTTAACACATCAACATAAAAAATTCATGCATCAAAAGAACATCGAGGGTACAAAAAATCCATAGAATGCATACCAAAAGGAAACCACATGCCTTACATCACAAGAGAACATGAACAAAATTAAATAAAATGAATGAGGAAAGAAAACATAAACTTTGTTATTGTGAGAAGAAAAAGGAAACAATGCAAAAAGTATAGAAAAGTTACTATCGAGCAAATCAGTTCTTGTAATATATTGTGGTCCTCTTAGTTCAATACAAATTTCCATGGATCTCTCTCATATATATGTACTCAAACTCTTCTTACATTATCGTAAACCCCTCAAAATAACCATGATAAAAAGAATAAATAGGAGAAAAGGACACTCATTCGAGCAAATACGAGGGAGAAACCTTTGAAGCTCCAATGACTTCCCTAAACCCTAGAGGTTTGACCCCACAAGCCAAAAGTGCTTTTTCCATGACAAAAACATGTTTATATACTTAGGCATTGCATTAAAATTCCAAAATAAAAAAAAAAGACTCTCTAAGTCCATCAAATTATGAAACTTGAATGCTTAGGCATGTTGGTGGTGGTGAGTGTGCACATGTGTGTGCGACGCACTGTGGTGCATGAGTGTGCACAGATGCTTGTGAGAGTGCTCAAAGGTGTGCACATGAATAGGTGGTAGAAGTGAAATTTTTGAGGTGTGGCCACAGTTGTTGGAGCATACACACATGGAGGGGTTGCAGGCGTGCGCTAGTATGCAAGGGGCGTGTGTCTGCGCGGATGGGGAAGAAGTTTTCAGCATAGACAAGACATTGAAAGTTGGATTCATGCATGTACTTGCAGATGAAAGTGCTCTGGTGCACATGAGTGCTCATGTGTTTGTGTGCGTGCATGGATGCACACGCGTGCAGGCACGAGGGCTCAAATTCTGGCCACTTGATCTAAATTTCCGATTTTTACCTTCTTGCTCCACACTTCGCCTCATTTTTTTCCTAAGTGGCATAAACCTTGTATATTTCATATTACAAAAATAATCCTTCTTCAAGAATAATATCATGATATATAAGGGATATAACTTGGTGCTTAATATAATAAAATCATGATACTTTGCCTTGCGCACATTTTTTATATAGTTATATAGATTAGTAGAATATAATAATAATAAAACTACACAACAGTATATATGCTTGAGAACTATAAAATAAATTAATTGCATAATAAAGCACTAGGATAAAAAGTATAAACCAAAATAAATTTTAACTAGAAATAATGTAAATATACCAATGTTATGCTTAGAATTCTATAATCACACTGTTATACTTAACAATAGTGCTAAATACCTGACCAAAATTTTGCATGAGCAAGCACAAGCACACTTGCCGATCAAGTAATATAGTGTACTTTGAATAGTAGATCGCTCCCACATGAATAAGTTGTGACTTTTGAAAATGAAGTTTAAACAGTAACTATTAACCCTAATTTTTATTATAAATCAAAATATTTCAAATTATAATTTTTAGGTTTTCTAAATTGAGAAATTTCTATAAAATACATAGCTCTTTTGAATTTGTAATTTATATTATCAAATTTTTGGAATATGAACTTCAATTAAAATCTTGATGTTAAAAAAAAAAATAATTTTTAGCATATGCTCACAATTAGAAGCTCTAATTTCAAAAATCTCTAATGCTATATATCCATGCAATTAGTGGATTTCAAAATTGTTTTTCTTATTTATGTATGTGATTCCCACAATTCAAAAGCAAAATCTATATCTATTCAAACCCTTGTTATGAATCTTATTTGCGTAGATTAAGAATCTTTAAACAAACTTAAGCTACACTAAATATTAAAAAAGGTATATCCATAACTATTATAAAATTAAGTTAGTAGAAACACAAATAAAAAATTTAGTTAAAGGCATCATGAAAATATTCATATAAATTGACAAATAAATCATAAATCCTATGGAAAGAACCCTAACCTAGCATGCTTCTATAATTTAACCACAAGAAATATTTTACATCTACTGTAAATGTTTACAAACAAAGTCAACAATAAGAATTGAAAATAAAAATTAACTAGGAATCCAAAGATTAGTAGACTTAAGTAGCGTTCTCAAAGTTCTTTTATTCTTTCTTTGCTTATTGTTTGCTTTACTACGACAAATATCACTCTTCACTCAACTTCTCAGTCACTTAATAATACAGTACAATTTTAATGATGCACTCATCTCCTACTAATTTTAATTCTTTTCCATTCTTTAACTATCACTTATCTTTTGAAATTAGAATTTTAAATTGAATTACTATTTATGGTAAGAATGTCACGCTATCACACTATATATACAACATTGCAATGCTAGATTTTTTTGGCACAGTGACATCAAGCACTCTATCTTTTGGTTCCTTATTTTAGAGAAGATAGCATTGTGGTGCTCTAAAGGGTGTCACAACAGTTCAACTTTGTGACACTTAGTAGTTAGTGATGTAGCTCTAAACTCTCAGGAATTCTTTTGTTCAAAAAATTCAATATGTGTTGTGGCGTTAAAGCTAGCGCTAGAATGCTGATATAAAATTATCAAGATCTTCATGAAAAAGTCTCTATGACTTTCGCACATAAAACATATAAAATAAAGTAATATATGTGGCAAAACTTGAGATGAAGATAATTTTAAAGCATATTTAAGGTATTTTTTTCTCACTCAACGCCATTGCCTAGTAGTTTAACTTTCACTCACAAAGAAAATGAAATGTGTTCTACATGAAACTTCTCTTTAGAAGTTAAGAAAAATAGAAGATTCCTTTCTTGTTACCCCTTCCATGTAGAATACATACTACAAGAAGACATAAATTGAGTGCAAAATGTTTCTTAAGAATATTCTTTGTAAATCCTTTCAAATTGAATAAAATATAATATTGAGGTAATAAACAATTTGTACAATTAAAGCAAGTAATAAAGAAACTATTCAGCGTGCACAACTAAAAAAAAATACAAGCATTATATATATTTCACAAACACACACACACACACACACACACAAAATCAAATGGATAACAATGAACACAAATGTATCCACTAAAACAATATAACTTATTGTCATACAACCAATGTGTATAATAACTTTTACTATGAAACACACTTATATTCTCATGCACTCCAACAAGTGACAACACAAATTAATTCAATGATAGTACTTAGAAGAGTACAAGAGATATGATAAAAGGTGTAATGTATTATAATAAGCTTGATATAGCCAAACTGCAAGGTTATCTATGTGATATCTAATATCACAATTACACAAATTTAATATCTTTTTGGTTAATATATATCCCACAGTATTACTCATTTTGTCTTCCAAACACCAAATATTTTTTCAATAATAGTGCATAAAAATGAGTGTCTCTTATTAAACATCTCTTTACTACCATTTTTGTAAAGGTTATCCAACATTTGTCAAATAATATTTATTTGATACAAATATAGAAAAGTACCTTTTCATTTATTCATATTCAAGCGAACATGGGGATGGGTGTAGAAAGTTATAACTCTAAATTCTTGTAGAAGATTTGAATATGCGACCGTTGTGTGCACTATCTTCCTATTCGACCATAAAAAAGTGAATTAAATGTTAAAAACACAAACAATCATGACATTTGTATCGGTGAACCGCATCATCAGATGAATGCGATATTTTCACTATTCGACACACTTGTGTCAACATGTATTCCATTAATCGCTCTAATACAATCCTAAAGCATTTAACAAAGGAATTTGAATTACTTTGTTTAATTGAAGTCAAGAGAGTTTGAATGCATTAATTTACCTTAAAATATGACATATAAAGCTGGTCATGTGAGATTTGTATGAGAGTCTTTTGAAATGTTGGGGGGGTTCATGGGTTTGATAATTTCTAATGATAAACTAATTAGAGTATTCAAAAAAATTGAAAAAAATCAAAAAATATCTACTGATCATCTCATATGAGTGCTGGAATCACTCCCTGGCTCCTCTCAAAGATTCATTCTGTGATAAGTATAGAGGGTTATTGCCAACACCTCTCTAGAAGTTATTCTGGAGAAGCCATGAAGTCCATGATTCCTATGCAGTTCTTCAAATATATCGATGAATGCGGGCTTTGTCATATGCAACATATTGTTAAATCTTGTTAGGTGAATTGCAAGCAACTCCACAACTCACTTATCTCTAATGTATGTAGATGTCATACAAGGAGAGTGAGCAACATATGAATTGTAGTACTCATATATTAAGCATAGTACAATTCTAATTCATATTTTACTTGTTTCTCTGTCTATGTCATTCATTTTTTAATTAGCTACCACATATAAATTATACTAAATTAGCAAGACCATAATGAAACAAAAATATATCCAACAAATAAAATTCAAGCATAGTGAAAGTAGCATATATAATATTCCAAAAAAAAAAGTTTCTGACAAATAGAATAAAATTCATGCATCTTGGTTGTCATGGAAATACCAAAAGTAATTGACACTGTGGTCAGGGGCCATCGACATTAAGAGCTCTCTCTTGGTTGAGTCTTCAAGCAAATTTATAGAGATTAAGTAAAAAAAGACAATTTCTGGTAAATTTCTAAGGTTTCTTCTAGAATTCACATGACTTGCTTAATAAAAGTTGCTTGTGGACATGCTAGGGCCATTTGTACATGAAGCAACTAACTGTGAAATTTTGATTTTAATAAAAAACTGCACCATCTTTTTTTTTCTAAACTCTAGGACATTTGGATCCATTAGTAGATTCAACTTCATTGAGGTTAGGGCTCCAGCTTTATTGGAGTCGGCTTGCTCGACATCTACATGCTCATCTCTACTTGTGAATCCTCTCTCGCTTGGGGCCCATCACCCGTGACCACAACTCCACCAAAGATACAATTTAATTTTTCTTATAGCTCAGGGCCAATGCCACTTAATTTAATTTTTTTTGCTTTTGGCAGGACGTATATGAATGACTGATATGTTGATGTAGCTGCACGAAATAAAAATGATGAAGGACATGATGCTTCATAAATTCTCACCTTTAATCTCTCAGCTCACCATTCCTCTGAAGCATCAATTGGTATATTTATCGGATCCCAACCTAAACCCATTGATTCTCACTTCAACTCTTTCCATATTTTCCAGTTCTTTTTTAACCGATCCCACTTATTTTTCAATTGCATTTTATAATATTTTCTTCTCCTGCTTTCCTCAAACATTTTTATTATATTCTGTCAGCCCTCCTAGTCAAAATAGGTGTTGGCTTATTTCTCAAGTCCACTTCTTTAAAGTAGAGACCATTAAATATTAGCTTAATCTTCTTATCCCAGATGACAGACGAACCAATTTCTTTGTCTTACCCATCACATCTACTAGCATGAATAGAGACAAGAAACATAAATTTGTGTTATACAGTAAACATTTTTTTCATGAAAACCAAAAGATTAACAATTTGAAAATGCACATCAAGATAGGTAACATAAAAAGAATAAATACATCACCACCACTCCATCCACCAACAACACCACACAATAACAAGACACCACCACCACACCAACAACACACCACCACAACCACTCCCATCTACACACACCAAAACAACCACAACAACACTGCCAACAAGCATAATGGCATTCTCCCACCGTGCTATAATAAATAAGCTACCACAACACACCTCTACCACCACAACAACCACACCATCACACACCACCACCACCATTTTCATATACACACACACCAACAAAACCACAACCTCACAACCAACTCAACTCACCACCACAACCACACCAACAAGCTACCACCACCACCACACTAGCAAGCTACCACCACCACAATATCAACACATCACCAGAACCAATCCCATATATACATTCCAACACCACCACAACAAAACTATCACAAGCACCACAACCTACCCAACTCACCATAACCACCACACTAATAAAATACCACCACCACAGCATTAGCACACCCCCACAACCACTTTCATGTACACACACCAACACCACCACAAAAACAACACTACAACCACCACAAGAAGCCCAACACACCACCACCACACTATCAATACATCACCACCACCACTCTCATCTACACACACCAACAATACTACAACCACCACCACCAACCCAACACACTACCACAACCACACCAATAGGCCATCACCACCTAACCATCAACACACCGCCACTACTCCCATATACTCACACTAACACCAACACCGACGCCATCACCAACACAACGAATTACCACCACCACACCAATAAGCCACCACCACTAGACCATCAACACCCCACAATCACCACTCCCACTAGACACACCAACACTAAACATACCATCAAGTGTCACAGAAAAAGGAAAATTCAATATTGCTAATACACTATAACCAACAAACCACTACAATATTTGAGAAAGAGGGTAACCAACCAAGACTAACCTTTCAGAGGGCAACCCACAAAGACCAAAGATCAATAAACCATATAATATCAAAAGGAACGGGTCAACCCACAACCAAAAATGGAGCAGTAAATGCAATAGGGCAACCCACAAAGACCAACAGATCATATAATAGAATGAGCAAACCAACCTCTAAATGTCTCAGCAAAAAGGAAATTCCAAGTTTAATCCCTTTAAACCAGAAACCAAATAGAGCAAAGAGTTATAAAGAGCAAAGTTCAAGCCATTTAACCAGTACAGTTATAGGGAATTTCATTCCATTCCTTCCATAGGCCACAAATCACATAGAAAATAAGTAAGTCAGAGACCACAAACTACTATAAGCAAGAAAAATTCTATTCCTTATTGAGGTTAGGAACCACAATAAGCAAGCCAAAGACCCCGAATCTATAAGGAATCAGAAATCGAAAAGAGAAAAAATCACAAGCAACAAATGTGCAAAGGCCACACAGGGTAATGAATCTTAAATTGCATCATTGTAACATAGAGCAAGGCCACAAGTCATAAAAAGCAAGCCACACAAGGCAAATCTCAAACCGAACAGAGCATGCATCATAATCACAAGTTTATAGGGTATATTATATTGTAAGAGGAAGGGGAGAAAAGGAACCAAATGAGCTAGATATCAAAGAGAAGCGAGAGAGGAGGAGGGGATTTCGTGCCACCAGAGCCAAAGATTGGAGAGAAGCAATAGAGGAGAAGGGAGCTAGGGCAGAGACACGAGAGAGGAGCGAAGCATGTGAGAGAGGTTTCAAACCTCGGGGCACGTGTGAGAGGGCAGCCAGGGTATATGTTGCGAAAAAAATGCGGACTGTTGGTCAAACATGCAAAGCCACATTTAGGATAGATTGTTCTTATAAGTCACTGCAATGCAAATTCCAAACCGACGTAATGCCGTTTTCTCATCGCGACGCAGCAAATAAGCTACCCTAAACACATTCTAAGTACCTATAAAGTTCGTCATCGACACATTGTTCTCAATTGGCCAAAGACAAAAATTTTAAAATAACATTCAATTCTTTTTAAAACTATTTTTAGTTTTTTTTTTTAAAAAAACAATAACTGTCAGTGGTGTCACATGGTTGAGTCACAGTAGAATATATTACATTCGGAGTACAAATGCGTGTTGCGTTCAGATAACAGATGTGTGCGTTATTGTTTTCTATTTCTTTTCTGATGCGCCTAGTGTATCATATATGTTGTCCATACTTGACTTGTTAAGAAATATAATTGTTTGTGTTCAACTCGTTTATACATCGAGCTCAAAAAAATTGATTGTGTTTGACTCGCTTGCTTATCGAGCCGAACACGAGCTATTCACGAATAATGAGTTACTTTGACAATCCTAATCACACACCCTTAGGATATTAAGAGTAAGACGAGATTTAAAATTTGTTATTTATATTAAAATATTCTTTTAAATAAAATTAAATATATATTTACTTTAATTTTAAATTATTAATTTAAATTGATTATAAATCTTTGTAGCATTGTAACCAGTTAAATTATATATATATATATATATATATTTAGGGTCAAAATGAGTCAAATGAAAAAATGAATAAAATTTTATTCATGTTCGGCCAATTTATCTAATACAAAAAAATTATTCTTGTTGAGCTAATTTACTTGGCCAATGAAATACAAGTTCTAAGCCAGCTGAACAAGCCTAGTGCAGACGCTGCTCAGTTCCTTTTGGCTGATATGGGTGGCGACTTCAGCTACAGCCCTACAATCGTTATGTCCATCTTTCCCACAATTATTGCATTTCCTTCCTCCCACGCCACCCCAGCCTGGCTTCTCCCGTGCGAAGCCAAAATTGGTTGAAATCGTCGGGCTTCTGACCACAGAGAAAGCAACAACGGGATCACCACATCCGAAGACCCCTGAAACTCCCAGCTATCTCCCTCCGTTCTACTCCATTGGAAAAGCACCAACCGGATTGTTCCGTGCAGTCACCTGAAACTAGCATCTCTTCCTTTTCACTTCTATCCGAGATCACCTGAGACGGCAACAACCACAGTGTGGCATACAGGCCATGTTTACACTTTAGAGGTAATATTTCCTTCATTTATCAGTATTTTGAGGTTCTTAAATGATGTTTCTAAAACTTAAACAAGAAAATAGGGTTTCAGCATGTTTTCTGCCTTATTGCGAGTTGCAGTTTAAGCATACGAAAATCCAAATTTGCCATTTCTCTCCTTTGTTCCGATTCTCTCTTACCGGAAACCATTAAACAATAATAACTTCCTTTCTCTACTTCCCCCCAACCTCTTTGCATGTTTTATCATTGGTAAATCACCTAAATCCATATTTTAAATACTTTACTTGGTCCTGGTTTTAAGGTATAACAGTGGATTTCAGGAATTAAATGTTTGTGAGATTTAAAATTGTCATTCTAGCTTTTTGGTAAATCTTATTTACCAACAGGATTTAAATGCTAAAACTTAATCCTTCATCTTTACCTACATACCATTATATTTTTTATGTATCTATATTTACTGTTAACACAAGCAATAATATTTACCTATACAACGCAACTCCTTTGTATTTTTATGCTTAACACGTAACCTTTAGTTTTACGTGCAAAACATAGAAAGGCAAGGGTTTCAATTTATATATCTACCACCTTAATTTTAAGTTTTATGTTACACTAAAAGATTTCACTTTATACTACTTGTAGAATTATGATTGTTATGGGATATATGCAGTCAAAATTTTCTCTTTCTAAAAAAACAAAGACAAAAATTTCTTTCTCTTTCTTTATCTGTATATCCATCCATCTATCAAATCTTGTAGTTCTTTCTTCAAGTTGTGGTCTAGCAATATATATTTCAAATTTTGAGCTGCTCCTTTAGCAAATATATCTAACTAGCAAGTTGAGATTATAGATTATATTTGAAAAATCTTAGTCACTCATATCTCAAAGAATCTTTTTTATTGGGTGTGCCATTTCATATAAACAACATATACACATATTTAGATGGAATGCAGCGTAAAAGGCAAGTAATATTGTCGATATTTTTCTATAAGCTTTGTACTTTTATTTTTTGATAAATTGTTGGAGTGCATCAATTTATCACTGAATTTGGTTATCAGTTTCTTTAATTTTAGCAGAAGTATACATAAAAATGAGTGAAATCTATATCCAGTTGGTGTTATATTATGATGGAAAATTAACTTTCTTACAATATAGCAACAAAATAAGTTGGGGGTGAAATTTCGGGTCTCACCACATAATTCTTATATAGAGTTAAAAAATTTAATACTCCAAACCTTGAACTATGATTTTTTAATGTATAATTTGATATAGTATGTCATTTCCCATTTAATGAAGGATTTGTTGCAATCAATATCGACGATGATGAAGTTACTGGAGATATTTTGACAGAACCTTCAAGTAAAGTTATAATATTATATGTAAAGTTTATTTCGTTCTAGATAGATGATCATAATGTTGAACACATAATCTCACACAACCCTCATCAACCAATTTTTTGGACATGGATATGAATCAGAAAACATTAATGTATATACTTTAAAAATGTTTGTTATAGTAATTTCAAACTTGTTATTAACATAAAATCATTTCACTTAGAGAAATAATTTTATTTATGATTTCTAAAGGGTTAGTAGCTCTACAAAAAGATTTGCTTGGAATTTTGAAATTGGATACTTAATTACCTCAAAATATTAAAGTGTATGAAACAATCTGTAGCAACTCAAGTGATGATAACAATGGTATCGATACTGAGCCGAATCATGAATGAATTAGGGAGCATGATAATGCACAAATATGTGGACAAGAACTTATACAAAACCATACATTTCATAATGGCAGCATAGTTGATCAAATGATTAGTGACAATAATTTTATACATTATTGACAAACAACACAAGAGAGATGAGAATATTAATTTTGATGTTTCTAAGGAGCACATGCCATCGACTCAAATATGATTTATTTCATTTGAACTTTTAGAATATATTTTCTTTCACAATGAAAATCTAACTTGCAATTAGTGGTTGACAAACTTTTAATAATATCGAGTATAAGGTTATAAACTCAAATAAGACTTGATTAAGAGTAATATATTTGTAATATGATCACCTTTCTAGACCAATGCATTGGTGCCATAATTGTTCTAGTAAAAACTTTTAGGGGGGTTCATGGAAATTTTTTACTATAAAAGCTCAACATAGTTGCATCCAACCTAATATAATATCCTAGCACACACAATGTTCATCTAGTTTCATTTCACTTTTATTCTTTAATTAATCTGACAACAAATTGATCTAAATTTGAAGATCATTGATTGTATTGAATTTAAATTTAGCATAAAAATATCATACATTAAAGCATGAGATTTTAGAAGAAAGGATATTAAAGCATTTTTTGAAAGTTAGGAAGAGTCACATTGTTCATTACAATGATTTATGGAAGTAATCTCATATATAATGTCAGGATCTTTTTATCGAATCCAGGTTGAATCATTCAACCGATTCTTAAAACTTTTCTGGGTTTTCCGTCTGTTAATTACCAGATGGATTCACTGCCGACTAGTTATCGATATGAATGAAATTTGTTGTTGGGTAAATACAAATGTACATTATTAACTACAGTTGCTATTAATACTAACATTGGTTTATTTCTATTGGCATTTG
>JXCR01146369.1:0-12625 GCA_002079205.1 Phalaenopsis hybrid cultivar
ATATCTTGGCATTTTTTCTAAGGCTTCAGCAAATGGAATAATAATATTAAGCTTCTTAAAAATTTTTAAAAATTTTGAAAATTTTTTATCCAACTTCTGTTGACGAAGCTTCTCAGGAAATGGAGGTGGTGTTTTTTTCCAAGTTATCTTTGAGTGGAGAAACAAGTCTCTCTAAACCTTTTGGAGCGTCCTCTTCAGGCTCTTCAATTTCTTTTCTCTTTACTTCAGTTTCTTTTTTAACTCTACCTTCCAATTCTCTTCTGCTTCTAAGTTGAACAGCTTTTACTTGCTCTTTATTCTGGTCTTTTGGATTTACTTCAGCATTATTAGGAAGTGTTCCTTGAGATCTATTACTTAATGAATTTATTATTTGTCCCAATTGATTCTCAATATTTTTTATCGTAGCTCCTTGGCTTTGTAATTGATTTCTCATTTGTAGCATCACTTCTTCTATAGACAATTTTTTTCTTCTTAAATTGTGAATTACTGTTAAAAACTGAAGGATAAGTAGGTTTATAATTATTATTCCCTTGGTTGTTCTAGTTCCCCAATGGGTTTATATGGTTGTTCCCCCATTGTTGATTATTACCACCTGAAGTATTATTCCAGTTAAAGTTGGGATTGTTCTTCCAACCTGGGTTATATAGTTTGAATATGGGTTATTCTTCTTATTATTTATGACATTCAAAGTTTCTAATGATGCGTGAGAATCTACCATATGGCCTAATGAATTATCTTCAATCATTGCAATTTGTTGAGAAAAAATTCATTCCAAATTGGTCTAACTTCCTTAAAATTGTTGCAACTTGATTTGCTAACATCACAAAAGCATCAGTTTCATGAATATTAGCTACTTTCTTAAGATTTACCCTTTCAGAAGGCCATTTAAAAAAAAAATTAGCCATCTCTTCAATTAAAGCATAAGCGACATGAAATGGTTTTGACATCAATGAACAAACAGCAGCGGCATCGACAATAGATCTAAGAGATCTAGCTAATCCATTGTAAAAGGTTTGAATATTAACCAATCTGATACAACATGGTGTAGACACTTTATTAAGAGTTTTTTAAATCATTCCCATGATTCATAAATAAATTCCCCTTCAAACTGGCAAAAAGATGTAATAGCATTTCTAAACTTCGCAGTTTTTTTATGGTGGAAAATATTTAGCAAAAAATTTTTGTGTTAAATCACCCCAAGTTCTGATAGATCTAAGTGATAAAGAATATAACCATATCTTAGCCTTATCCCTAGGTGAAAAAGGAAATAAGCTAAGTCTTATAACATCATTGAATACACCATAAAATTTAAATGTATCACACAATTTTAGAAAATTGGCAAGATGTAAATTTAGATCTTCAGTTGGTGCTCCCCTAAACTGATTATTTGATATCATTTGGATAATAGTGGGTTTAAGTTCAAATGAATTAGTCACTACAAATGATTTTTGAATACTACAATGAAGTTCATCCATCTTAGGGTTTGCATAATCTCTTAAAGGTCTAAACTCTTCAGCTTTTTTATTATTTTGATTTGTCATTTCTTGAAATTTTTGAATTTTTTCAATAATTTTTAATTTTTTTATTTTTCTAATAGTTTTTTTTAACTAAAAATTGTAAGGCACAAGTCTTGTGGAACTTGAACTACTCATACATTACTATAAAATACATAAAATACAAAAAATAAAACACATAAAAATGAATTTTATGTAAAAACAACACTACAATATTCCTATAATAAATCTAAAAGTTTAAATAAGACTTTATAAAAGTATAAATTTTTCTTTCTAAAAATTTCTTTAAAAATTTTTGTAATTATCCCCGACAACGCACCAAAAACTTGATCTCGATGTTTTATATAAATGTTAAATGTGATATATGTGATTATATTCTTAATTTCCTTAATAATAATTCTTACTTTGCAATCAAGCCAAAAACTTGGTCCCAAGCAAAAGCCAGGTAAATTTTTCACTATGAAGCAAATAAGAAAAATATTATAATATTTAATTATGGGATACTACGCAAGTTTATGTATCATTATCAAGTAATATAAGATTTTTTTATTAAGCCCCCAATATCAAACCCACAGGGATAAATACGATATGAAACTTTACAAAACAAAAGAAATTAGATGACAAAATTCTATTTAGCAGAATATTCTTACTTAAAATCTAGATACAAAAATAGGAATAAAAATTTGATTTTTTTTGTAAACTTTTGATAATTGAAAATAAAGTAAGCAACAAATTAACATAACAAAATACTTGCAAAATGAAGGAAAAATAAATAAAATATATTTTTATTATCATGAATCAGTAACAATTATAGAAATTCTGTTGTGAAAGTATTATAATTGTGTTGTGTCAAATGAGCAATTATATTCTTTACCCCTACTAAATATACTGTAAAGAACAATGGCTAATCTATAGTTTGAATAATCCTGAAGACCGGTTAGGTATGGAAGATACTAGCTCTCACTCTAGGGTTCCCTCTTCTCCCTCCACCTAGGGGCTAACATCTTGTATCAGAACCTAAAATTATAAATTAAATTGGGCTTTAGCCTATCACTCTAAAGTCCTCTAGTTCTTTCAAAGTTTATTTCCTTATTTATTTGCACTCAACCCCATGAATTATATTCCCATCCATGAAATCAAATGTGATTCTTACCATTTATTGACTGAGACAATACAATCTCGAATTTTACATTTTCTCACAACAGGTATTAACATCTTAATTGGTCAAATCAAGAAGAAAATGAAGTGCAAGGTTTAAAATCATCACAACTTCTTCCGACATTAAAGTATAATACTTCGCACAACTTCCTTTTCATACTTAATCACTTATCATTTTAACAAAAAAAGATAAAGAAAACTACTCATAATTCATGGAGAAAACATAGCCACACTTGAGTTTAAAAGTAGAAATCATGCACAAAAATAAGAAGTCTAAATTAAAAATAAATATAGTCATAAAGATAAACACTTATCTCAAATCCTCTCCACCAAATGCCTTGAAATTCTTTTGAATTATCTTCCTTCACTCACAATACAAACTAAAACTCAAAATAAAAAGAAAAGGTGGTCAGCGGCTGCAGCTGTGGTTACTTGGAATGGATGGATGATTGGCGGTTGGTTGTGGATGGCCTCTTCCTTTGACGATCCAATTCTTCTTTAATAAAATTCCAAGTGGTGTCTTGGTGTCTCTTCAAAATGTGACTTCATTCAATTAATCTTCTAGAAGTTGCCTTCTTTCAAAAGCCAATTGAATGAATTTTCATGTCCATGAACTATTTCTCATGTTTTTATCAAAGGCTTACTTCAAACACCTATTCAAAAATTCATCCAAATTCAATGAATCATCAAATAACTACTTATGACGCATAAGCGCGGGGTATCTGGCGCTTAGGCGCGGCTCTCTCTGTATAATTGGCACATAAGCGCTAGTCCTGGGTGCTTAGGTGCCTCAGTTCATCTTTGCACCTTTTTCATTTTTGCTCCAAACTTGATCCTTTTTCACTATTTTTACTATTTTTTATCCATTTGATTGTACCTGAAAAAAAAACACACAAATATCTTTTATTAAAGCTCAATATCTCAAAATAGGTATAAAAATGTGTGCAAAAAGACTATATATTTTAGGTGTATCATTAAGCTAGTGTTCGAGCTCTAAATAACTAAAAAATTGAACTGAGGTATGATATAAGGGTTGGTTCGGACCAGGGTTGGACCTAAGTTGACCTGGGTTGGATTTGGGTTGAACTTAAGTTAACCAATGTTGAACATAACTCATACTTCTAGCCTGGATTAGACTTGGGTTAGGGTTGAGCTGAGGTAAGCTAGGATTCCAACTTAAATAAACTCAAAAATTGAGCCGAGGTATAAATATAAGGGGACAGCTGGATTGATCCAGGGTTGGACCTGAGATGACTTGGGTTGGATCTAGGTTGAACATTGGTTGACCTATGTTGGACCTAGATTTATCTGGGTTGAACTTGGGTTGATCTGGGTTGATCTGGGTTGGACCTGAGTTTTGGCTTGAACCTGGATTGGACTTGGGTTGACCTGGGTTGCCTTGGGTTGGCCTAGGTTGGTCTTTTGTTGACCTAAGTTGGACCTTAGTTGGCCTTGGTTGGCCTGGGTTGGCCCTTAGCTGAGGTAAGCTAAGGTTCCAACTTAAATAAACTCAAAAATTGAGCTGAGGTATAAATATAAGGGGACAGCTGGATCGATCCAGGGTTGGACCTGAGTTAACTTGGGTTGGATCTAGGTTGAACTTTGGTTGACGTATGTTGGACCTAGATTGATCTGGGTTGAACTTGGGTTGATCTGGGTTGGACCTGAGTTTTGGCTTGAACCTGGATTGGACTTGGGTTGACCTGGGTTGCCTTGGGTTAGCCTAGGTTGGTCTTTTGTTGACCTAAGTTGGACCTTAGTTGGCCTTGGTTGGCCTGGGTTGGCCCTTAGCTGAGGTAAGCTAAGGTTCCAACTTAAATAAACTCAAAAATTGAGCTGAGGTATAAATATAAGGGGACAGCTGGATCGATCCAGGGTTGGACCTGAGTTAACTTGGGTTGGATCTAGGTTGAACTTTGGTTGACGTATGTTGGACCTAGATTGATCTGGGTTGAACTTGGGTTGATCTGGGTTGGACCTGAGTTTTGGCTTGAACCTGGATTGGACTTGGGTTGACCTGGGTTGCCTTGGGTTAGCCTAGGTTGGTCTTTTGTTGACCTAAGTTGGACCTTAGTTGGCCTTGGTTAGCCTGGGTTGGCCCTTAGTTGACCTAGGTTGGACCTTGGTTGACCTAGATTGGACCTGGGTTAACTTGGGTAAGACCTAGGTTGACTTAGGTAGGACCTAGGTTGACCTCAGTTTGACCTGGGTTGACCTATTGACCTAAGTTTATTTGGGTCAGACCTGGCTAGGACTTGGATTGACCTGAGTTGACCAGTGTTGGATCTAGGTCATGTTGAATTAGGGTTGGGTCAGGTACGGTAGGTTTGAGTCAGGTCAAGTTAGGTTCGGTTTGACTTGACTATAGTTTGGGTTAAGGTTAGGCTGGATTTGACTTGAGCTGATTCAAACCCAAAACCAAGCCCAATCTAAGACTATTGAGTTCAGTTAGCTTAGCCCAAACCTAACTTAAAATAAAAAATCTTGAACTTGAAAAAAAGAGGAGCAAAGAAAGGACTTACCGGAGAAAGGACAGCTCGAAGGGGGAGGTTCACCGAAGAAGTTTTTCTTCTTTCTTCTTCCTCTACTCAGAGTACTCAAAACACAAGTGCCAGTCTTAGAGACAATGGAAAGGCCACCAATTTATAGGCTAGAAAGGCAATGGCAGGGGTCCTGATCAATGTCCACTCACTTTGGATTGACAGTGCAAATCATTCATGCAATCCCCGATAGTTGTCGCTGGCGTTTTTGCTGGCTTTGTTGCTGGCGTTGTTGCTGGCGTGTCAGTGGGGCACAACTTGGTGGTGTGGTAGCGTTGGAGTGGCACTAACATGGCACAAGAAGTACACATGCGAAGATCGGGCATGATCACTCCTAAGAATGCTCTAGCGTGATCATGTCATGGTTGGGCGTGATCAAACCCGGGCACTTTGGGGCTTGATCACACCCAGGCCAGGCACTATCATGCCAGGATAAATTTTGGTGTGGCTACCTTTTGGCTCAAAGGGCATGGTGCACGTGTTCAAGTGGATTAACTGTGACAAAGAATGAGGTCAATAATATTGATATAGTTTTTTACCTTCTTTGTTGAGAAGATGCAATGTTCTATGATTTTTTCCCAGTTCTTACATGTTCTCTTCCTTTCAGTCTTACTTTTGTCTCATAAGACATATATAGGATATAAAATAGGTATTGGGGAGGAAGTTATACAAGTAACCTTTCCTGAGATTAATTCACATATTTAATTTGCGGAGTGCATTTTAATGTAGTATTTCATGAAAAGAATCCTAGTAATTTGACTAGGTTTTATAATGACTTTAGTAAAAATAGAATATTCATTAAATTGGGGCTAAAATTAATTTTTTTATAAACAGAGTTCTTCACTTCAATAATTCCTTTAAACCCTAAAAAGTATTAGAATAATTAAAGGTTTAATTTACATATAAGTAATTAATCATAGAAAATTAGGCCTTTAAATTTTGCAATTCAAATAAACTAATTGATCTTAATAGTAGAATGGATTTATTATTCTAAAATTTAGGTTAAAGGCTCTTCAAGGATTAGCAATTAAGAGAGGCTAGACATTGAAAATTTTTAAGAAAAATATGCTCAACTAGATTTAATAATTCTCAGTGAAATTAAAAATAATTTTAGACCTAAAAATAAGAAAAAGAAAAAATGTGCAAGGCACCAAGTTCAAATGAAAAATCAAATAAAAAAGTACCCAATAATTTTAAAGAAGTAGTTTAAGGTTGAGAATGAAAAGTCAAAAGTGATGTCTACATCATTTCCTAATTAATAAAACTTAAAGCCTTGTTAGTAGAATTCTTAAATATTATATTCAAAAAATGGAAAGTGATTGTAGAGTTATTTGCTTGAGAATTAATTGACTTAAGAATATCCTAGGTAAATGAAGTTATTATAATGGCATATAATTAAAAGTTCTGATAACTATTTATGCTCAGAAAGAGTGTAATTAAAGAAAAGGCTAGGCTATTATAAAATAATAATACTCCATCCCTGAAAATATATTTGCACATTTTTCATTACATTCATATAATCTTGTTAGAAACTCAGGAGGTCCCATGTGAGAGCTACAAATATTCTTTGAGTCCTAATTAGATGTGAGAAAACTTGTATGATTAAAATTTATGTCTTTTAATTACTTTAAATACTATATTTTCTTTTAATTATCATTATTTTCTTTTAATTATCATTATTTTATGCTTGTGAAATGTGTTTTTTTGGTATTTTGCAAGTTATAAGGGTTGAATATGTGTTGTGAAACCAAAACACAAAGCAGGAAGATTTGTTGGACACAATTATTCCACTATGCATCGTAATTACGCCATGATAGTTGTGTGTCTGGTGTAACTACACCAAGACCAGTAGTAGCTACAATGGCCTACGACATAATTACAGCAGGTGTCCGCATAGATACGTTGCGGCTCGTCTAAGTTTCTTTTAGCAACTTTTTTCAATGACGATTTTGGTAATAGCTATATAACGAGAAGCATTGGATTGACCAAAAGGAGTTTGGTACCACTTTGGATTCTTCTTCTAGCAAGAGTTAGGGTTTCTACTTCAAATGCTAGGGATTTTTTTCTTCAATTGGGGGGAGAAATTCCTAGTTCCACTTTTTCTTCTAGTGCTAATAGGTTATCTATGAGATGGGGATTGAGGGCTATTTTGCAGGAGTTCGTGGAGTGTTTTTTAATCTAAAGTATATGGAGAATAACATTTGGCTTGATTGTAAGATTTTGTAGCTTATTGCATCTGTACCTTCAATATTTTCAATGAAATCTTCCATGTTTCTTATCCCATGTCTCTTTGCTAGTCTTCTTTCAAACTCTTGTGATGTAAGGATAGGTTTCTTCTCATTTTTTTATCCTTAGTTTTCCTTGTAAAAATTTTTCATGCTTATGATTTTCAAGTTGATGTGTTAACCTTTCAATCGTTGTTTACTACTAATTTGGCTAATTAGGCTATTAAAACTCCCTGTGATGTAGGATTTTCCAACCATAGACTAAAAAAACAAGTTGGTTAACATATAATAGCTTATTAGAATAGATATATTGTTATTAAAAAATATGAACATAGATAGGGGATCCGTGGAGTCCCAAATAATGTTGCATTGTTAAGTCCCTCTTAATTGTAGTATAATTTCCAACTCTTCTTATGACATATACATATGCTAAGGGGGATTTTGTCCTTATTTATGAACTATCACTTAGGGTTACTCATAGGAAACATATTTAGAGAACAATATAATGTTGTCACAAGAGTATGAGCCTCATCACCTATGAAGGGCTCAAAGTTGCTCCCTACCTATTATGCTACTATCATTTTTTTTTACTACTATGTATTCTTACTCCTCTTTTAGAACTATAGAATTTTCATCCATCACTTTAATCACTTTAAATTAGATTCAACAGTTTAGTACACTAGAAATTCCATTGTTAGAAATATTTTGATAACTTTTCTTATGGGATTGACATATAAACTCTTTATCTATATATTACTTGATTGACACAAATGCTTGCTTGACTTCTCCAAAAATAATAACAATATATGGATACATGAGATGAGAAATCTAAGTATCGGGTGAAGCATGAAAAGGTTTGAAATTAGAACTATAAATGTTATGCTCAAAATGGTTAGAAAGGCCATCCATAACAATTTAAAAGATAAGGTGAGTGCAAACCTTCTTATCTAATTTTAGTAGCAAAACAAAAACAATCTTCTAAAGCCCTATTAATACAAAGCACAAATTTCACATACATGGTACATTCCTTTATCCAAGAGACAAAATTTATTGTAAAACCCATCTTGATCATATTGTCTATAATGAAATCCAAATTAATGATATCAAATTCTTCTTTTAATATCAAGCTTAGCACAAATAAGCTTGGTATAAATGGTATGTTGAGATTCATTCAAAATTTCACTAAGAAGAATAATGTTTTACTGCAATGCTTCTTTTGGCAATGAAAATTTCTTGAGTTTCTTAAATGATAGTGCTTGAGTTTCTTAAATGTAACCATCTTAAATGAGGGTGGGTAAAATTATTTAGAAAAGTGTAAATGGTGCTTTAATATTTTCATTGAATGTAGAGGTGGCAAAGGCAAAATAGAAATGAGGAGGAGAGTAAAAAAGATCTAAGATAATGAACAATATTGACAACAATATCATCATGAGAAGTAAAATAACATATGGGTTGAAGACGTGTGGTTTCTTCTACCCTTATTGGATAATTGGTATTTCATCTATATTTTAATATTGAATTTCTTTTTATGGAAGAAGAAATATTTAGTTAAGAGCTTATATGGCCGGGAGGAATGCAATCAACAATCTTCCTATATAAGAAAAAGCATTTGATTTCAAGTTAATGAAGAAAAGAACTAGTACTTGCATAAATTTACATCATTACCACACCAAGAAAGTCAATCCCTCCAAAAGAAGAGGATCAAATTCTATCTCAAAAATGAAAATACTTACATGCTCAAAGCACTGACAAATTACATATTATGAAGATATGTTTAAAAGGAAATAAATAAGTTGATATTATATGACATTAATAAATGATTTAATGCAAGAGCAACATTAGATTAATGAAAAGTGTTAAAGAAGCAATATTTTTCTGGTAAGTTAACTAAGGCCTGCCCAAAAGTGTTTGCTTGAATACATGGCATATTCTTTAGAAACAAAATAAATAATCCTAAAATATTGAAATCAACCGCTACGGGAAAAAAAAATCTTCCCAGAAGAACAAAAGGACTCCATGTATTGAAACATCATATTGAAAGAAAATAAATAAAATTTAAAATATAATAATGATGATTGTTGATCAAAATATTTTTTATTATGTTCATCTTTGTTTAATCTGGAAATCCACATATTATACATGATATCCAAACAAAATTTTGTAAGCTACATCATGTTAATTATCAAATATAGTCAAATGCATTAAGCATGTGAATATTTTAACATCAAGACATGCTATTTAACAATTATGGAATATCTTTTTCGGGTTGAACGTGTGTTTTTCGTAACTACTTCATCCCTTTGGTTTTTCAATGACACTCCACTCCTTAGAGGTTGAATTTGCCCTCTCCTTAAGAAGCAGTGAGTATTTCCCTTCTTGGGATGTGGTGTCAAATTTTCTAGCTGAGGGATAACATATGACCCAAGGAGAAACTACATTTTGGGATTGAATTTGTCTCAAAACATATATTTCACTTTCATTTCCCATAAAATTATAATTGAGGTTACTTGGGTTATAACTTTCCAGCTTGGAGAGGTTGGTGGTTGCTAGCAATTGGCTTTCGGCCTTTTGGACTATATATTTCAATTGCTTTGTGGCTGTTCCAACATTATTTTAGTATGATTTATGTTAATAATGATGTATTTGATAGTTCTGACATGAGCCGTCTTTTTTATTGATTTTACAGGATTTACCTTTTTTTTGTGTTGTTGGTCATTCTATTTTTTTGGTTTGGCTATTTATAACCTCACGCTTAATTGTAATAATATATGTCTCCGGATTTACTATCATTCATTATAGATTTTCAATAGAAATTTCTTGATTTTTTATTTCAAAGCTGGAGCAATTCATCATCTTGGCTTTATTCTCGTTCATTGATTTGGATAAGGATGATATTTAAATTGTTGGGCTAATTTTATGATCATTCTTATTAAGTCTAATCTTAGTCTGAAGTTAATCCTTACTTTAATACTAAATTTCTAACTTTGAATTATTCCTCATATTACCAGCTTAGTTAATGAAATGCAAATCAATTTTTTGAGCTCGCACGAATCATAGATTACTTTGGGTATTATCATTTTATCGATTCCCATTTTTATCCTTTACGACGCGTTCCTCGTCTTGGAACCTAATTTCTACTCCACAACATATATTTTATTTTATCTTGTTGTATAGGTGTTGTGTCTTATTCGACTAACGACTCCTGTCTTAAATGTTGTCATGTTAATTTTTTGTTCCCTGTTAGTCCATCACCTCGCCTGACATGGAGACTTGGATGCAGAATATCATCTCTGATTCTGGTTTCCTTCTCTCTATTTTTATCAATGTTAGCAAGGACTATTTCTCTCATTTGGTAAGGTCTAGATTGTCTATTCAAATCCTTTGGCAAGACATGATAATATCCTTTTTTAAGTAACCTCATTTGAGCTCCAACTCTAATCCTCTTGTTGCAGACTGAATTAGAACTTATTTGATCTTTAGGTTTTTTGACATAAATTTGTTTAGGCTATCAACACAAGCATTTGCCAAAAATTTATTTTCTACTCGGACTGGTTTTATCTGTTGTGCTTCAGGAAATACCTGGTGATAATTTTTTTTTTCTTTCTGAGATGGTGTGATCCAATCCTTCTTAATTTTTTTTGCGTTAGTTACATTTTGTGTCTAGATCTTTTTTAGGAATGAATCATGCTGACACATGAGACACGTTTAAACAAATATTAAGGGCCATGTTGGTCTAAAATATGGCATCAAATAAGGATTGTTCATAAATTTACCTTCTATATATAGTGTTAGAACTAATTAAAAATTTAATTTTGTAAAAAAAATTATTTCACTACTTTCCTAATTAATATTTTCCTTTATTAAAAAAAAAATTCCTCCCGACTNATATTAAGGGCCATGTTGGTCTAAAATATGGCATCAAATAAGGATTGTTCATAAATTTACCTTCTATATATAGTGTTAGAACTAATTAAAAATTTAATTTTGTAAAAAAAATTATTTCACTACTTTCCTAATTAATATTTTCCTTTATTAAAAAAAAAATTCCTCCCGACTTGTCTACAATGTTATAAAATCATAATCGAATCAATATAAACAGTATTTGGTCAAGAGGTTATGGCCGGGGGAAAATACAATTAGCCAGTTTCCTAATGAAGAAACATTTTGCATTCAAATCAATGAAGAAACGATCAAGTATTTGCATGAATTTTAACTTCTACCATNCCTCCCGACTTGTCTACAATGTTATAAAATCATAATCGATTCAATATAAACAGTATTTGGTCAAGAGGTCATGGCCGGGGGAAAATACAATTAGCCAGTTTCCTAATGAAGAAACATTCTGCATTCAAATCAATGAAGAAACGATCAAGTATTTGCATGAATTTTAACTTCTACCATTGCAAGGGAGACGATCAATCCAAAAACACAAATATAACAGTGTTCCATTCCTTCAAATATATGCAAAGTACCATTCGATCCTTTTTTTTTTTGGTTTATTACAAGAGTAACAATGCTACATACGAAGCCTCCCTTTCAATATCATTTGTCACAAGTGAAAATAGATCTACACCCCATACTATTTGTTTTTGTTTTTTTTTTTAATGCAAACATTTGAAGGAAAAAAANTGGTTTATTACAAGAGTAACAATGCTACATACGAAGCCTCCCTTTCAATATCATTTGTCACAATTGAAAATAGATCTACACCCCATACTATTTGTTTTTGTTTTTTTTTTTTAATGCAAACATTTGAAGGAAAAAAAATAGTCAATGAGAAGACCAACAAAAGTAATACAAACTGCAGGAGTCTTGTCATTCACCTACAAAAAATTAAATAAATAAAATATAAGTCTAGTAACATTAGAGCATCAGACCAACAAACTAAGCAGCAGTTGCAATGAACTCATCTCCGTCAACAACAGAGCAATAATTATTGATGTATACACGATAATAGAGCAGAAAGAATCTCATGAGAATACCGTTTCAATAGTCTCATGAAGGTGCAAAACACTACGCATGTTTACACATTAACACAAACCAGAACTCATACACTGCTGTAAACTTGATCATAAATTTATGGTCATAAGCTAAAACATCACATCAGTCCCCTATGTTTCCCTACCACTGAAATATACAGCAAAACGTAATAAACTGTCCTAAACAGCAGAACCAAAAAAAAAAAAAA
>JXCR01146371.1:3403-40983 GCA_002079205.1 Phalaenopsis hybrid cultivar
TTATATCTCATTTTTTTTAGTTACATGCACTTAACAGGGCATGGATCTTTATTTCGAAAGGCATGATGGCCAAGCAGTTACATGCGAAGACTTTTTTGCTTCTATGAGAGATGCAAATGATGCTGATTTTTCAAATTTCTTATTATGGTAAATTGTGCTTTCACCAAAATCTCATGCTTACTTATTTCGAGTCTCAGACAATAATTTAACTAAATGTACAAAATTCAGGTACTCACAAGCAGGCACTCCTCAAGTTAGAGTCGTGTCATCTTACAATCCTGATGCCAGAACATATTCTTTGAAGTTCTGGTAAGATGCATATGTAATGTCACACATTTCTTATGTATTTACATATCTCACACCTAAATTTTCATATTTACACAGAAAGCACTCAAATATTTAATATCACATGAAAAATAGCTCTATTATCACATGTTAAAAGTGAAATACACCATTTCATGTATAGGTTTAAAGCACTGAAGTGATTTATATGAAAATATGTAAGTTTAGATGTGAGATATGTAAATATATAAGAATTGTGTGCTGCGAATGTAAATTTCTCTAATACTGGTTTAAGTCTAGTTTTATCAATTGCTGTTGGAATGCTTTGTATTCTTGTTCCTTAGGAGCTGGAAATTCGTGTCATTATCGTTTGTTTTGTCGCTATGATAACTGCTTGTGTTGGAATCAGAGATTGGCGAGGACATGATGTCCTGAAAATCACATATGCTGCGAAAACGTTTGCTCATGCATCATGTATTTTTATCAACAATTACATTGCATCACGGTCTTTATTACCTTTGTCCACTTTCAAAGGATTAATTATTAAATTATGCATACTTTTTAGATTAATTTGGCATGTCATTCATTTTCTTTTGCTTTGATTTTAAGGTTTTTAAATTTGCTTTATCCATCTTATTATATTTTTCCTTTTGCATTATTTTCTAATTCAGAGTTATTAAAATTTATACTCTTAGATTCCTCTACAATGATGAAATTCTTGTTGAAAACTTTAGATGCTTTTCTAGACAATGAATTGCTCAACAAAATAGTTCACCCATTTTAATCAATTTTTTTGAAGACACGCCTTCCACTATTAAGTATAAAGCATCTATACGCTTTCTATTCTTTTATAATTCATGAGAGGTACTCTCGGTTATTAGTATATTATTAACTTTATTAATCACATTACAAGTATTAATTTCCTTGATTAAATATATTTATGTAACCTATATTCATTAACATCAAACGTATTTTCTCTTCAATAATCCTATTCTTTCTTTCGAATCCCCATTATATTGTGGAATCCTAGTCACTAATGAATCATGTTTTATTCAATTCAACTTGCAAAATCATCAAAATTTTAATTTTCAACCACTTCTTGGTGGTCACTATGAATGATGGTAAATCATATAACCAAGACTTTTTTTGAATCCCCTTTGAAAAACATATATATTTTTCAAAAGAATCATTCTTATTGGCTACAAATTTCACCGAAATNATCACTATGAATTGAATCCCCTTTGAAAAACATATATATTTTTCAAAAGAATCATTCTTATTGGCTACAAATTTCACCGAAATAAATCTATTGAAATCTAACTGTATTTACAATATATTTTATATATATTATTATCCAACATACCCAACGCAAATTATAGTGCATGTGATCTTTGATCATATTCATGCTTGCTAAGGGATCATANACATTGAATGATTTGGAGCTCACCGACCTTTTAGTGCACGAGTATAATACAGCCACAAACATGACAGAGCAATTTGCAGCTTTGATGGCCATTGCCAAAAATCCCGGTCAAGTCCGTGATGATGTTCTTGCTGATTTTTATAAGAAGTGGTCTCATGACTACTTGGTAAGATTTTTTGGGTTGCATTTTAAATGAAAATAAGAAAAGTGTCAAAATTGTCTCTTGACTTTGTCGGGGTTCATTTTAGTCCCGGAGTCTATGAAGGTCAATTTAGTCGTCAGATTATTTTAAAAGAGGCTAAAATAGTCTTTCGAGGGGACTACTTCAGTCTATATTAAGAGGGTTTGATGACTAATTTAACACTTTTGTAAACTCTGGGACTAAAATGGTCCCCCATGTAAACAATCAGGAGACTATTTTGATACTTAAATGCAAATTTTCTTCCTCCCCTGCTTCGTATGTCGTTTTTGTGTTCATACGAAGTTAAAACTAAGAATTCAATCTGTAACACTTTCTGCTCATATTACCAGGTAGTGAANGAGGGTTTGATGACTAATTTAACACTTTTGTAAACTCTGGGACTACAATGGTCCCCCATGTAAATAATCAGGAGACTATTTTGATACTTGAATGCAAATTTTCTTCCTCCCCTGCTTCGTATGTCGTGTTTGTGTTCATACGAAGTTAAAACTAAGAATTCAATCTGTAACACTTTCTGCTCATATTACCAGGTAGTGAACAAATGGTTCGCTCTTCAAGCTATGTCTGACATACCTGGAAATGTGCTTAATGTCCAGAATCTGTTGAGTCATCCTGCATTCGACCTGCAAAATCCTAACAAGGTCGGTAAGATATCGAGAAAAATTTCAAAATGGTCTTCTTGCTCTTTGTCAGGGATCATTTTAGTTTCAAAATCTATGACACTTTCAACTTAATCCCATACCATTTTAATGCGGGCTAAACTAGTCTCTTTTTTGGGATCACTTCAGCTCATATNCAGAAAAATTTCAAAATGGTCTTCTTGCTCTTTGTCAGGGATCATTTTAATTTCAAAATCTATGACAGTTTCAACTTAATCCCATACCATTTTAATGCGGGCTAAACTAGTCTCTTTTTTGGGATCACTTCAGCTCATATTAAATGAGTTTGGGGACTAATGACACTTTTATACTCTGGGACTAAAATGGCACTGTAAATATTCATGGGGGGCTAGAGCACTTTTAAGATATCCTTCCATCTATTGTGTACATAGTATAATCATTTGGGTTTTGGTCAACATTTAATTAGTCTTTTTGTATAAAATCTGACATAAATCCATTCTTTGCTTTTCATATTTTCTGCTTCAGGTTTACTCTTTAATAGGTGGATTTTGTGGATCTCCTGTTAATTTTCATGCAAAAGATGGCTCTGGTTACAAATTTTTGGGGGACATTGTGTTGCAACTGGATAAATTGAATCCTCAGGTGCAATGTTGTTTAAATGATGCCATAGAATATTGTTAGAATTTTAGATAAAGATCGGTTTTTTTTTTACTTTTCTTTTGCTTGTTTTGAACTCAGGTTTCATCTCGCATGGTTTCGGCCTTCTCGAGGTGGAGGCGTTTTGATGAGGGCAGGCAACATTTGGCTAAGGTAAATATCATTTAGAGGGCTATTTCTGCTGAATTTTTTTTTTTGGTCTGAATTGAATTTTTGTTTATTATTTAATTTTCAATTCATGTATTTGAAAATTAGTAATNCTAGAATTTTAGATAAAGATCTGTTTTTTTTTTTATTTTTCTTTTGATTGTTTTGAACTCAGGTTTCTTCTCGCATGGTTTCGGCCTTCTCGAGGTGGAGGCGTTTTGATGAGGGCAGGCAACATCTGGCTAAGGTAAATATCATTTAGAGGGCTATTTCTGCTGAATTTTTTTTTTGGTCTGAATTGAATTTTTGTTTATTATTTAATTTTCAATTCATGTATTTGAAAATTAGTAATGTGGCAAGATGGAATGAACGATGTTTTAGTAAACATTCGCCGCGCCGTAAGGCCTATAGTGGTTGATTGGAATTGATCGAAGTTTTAAAAGCGAGCTTCATTGATGGATGCTTGTTTAGTTGGGGTGTTCAATTTTTATTTAGTTTTTAAGTTTTCTTGAAAAATTTGCGTAGAAAACTATAAAATGTCAATTAAAACCTTCCATATTTGTACTTAAACACCGGAGTTCAATTGATGACAATATTTAAAGTAAAAAATAAAAATTAGATACCGACATAAAACTATAATGACAATAAACTAGTCCTTCAAATTCTCATTCNGACCTTCCATATTTGTACTTAAACACCGGAGTTCAATTGATGAGAATATTTGAAGTAAAAAATAAAAATTAGATACCGACATAAAACTATAATGACAATAAACTAGTCCTTCAAATTCTCATTCGTCAAGCTTGCATACTTCATGTTGTTCTCGGCAAAGTCAATATATTTATTTGGGTTTTCTTAAAAGCATATATATGGCGTGTGCGTGTGCGTGTGCGTGTGCGTGTGCGTGTGTGCGCCCGTATGTGGCCGCACGCGCTCGTGTGCACACATCCATATGTGTGTACACATCCATATGTATGTTGTTACCATTATTGTTTTGTATGTTAAGAGAATGAACCACCCAATCTTAAGTGCTTCACTTTGTAATTTTGTGAATTTTTTTCTAATGTAATTAGGGAGATGAGCTTTAATTTGAGTCAACTTTATGGGTCAATACCAAAGTGTTATAAGTATAAATATCAATTTTTGGTGTTAGATGATTATGCAAGAATTGTGTGCTCTCTATGTTATATATGTAAATTTTCCCTCCAAAAAAATTAAAAAAAAAATCATTTTTTTTTATCTATAATCTAATAAGAGTTGTTTAACATGAATTGCAGGCACAGCTGGAGAAGATAATGTCTGCNTGTGTGTGCGCGTGCGTGTGTGTGCGCGCGCGTATGTGGCCGCACGCGCTCGTGTGCACACATCCATATGTATGTTGTTACCATTATTGTTTTGTATGTTAAGAGAATGAACCACCCAATCTTAAGTGCTTCACTTTGTAATTTTGTGAATTTTTTTCTAATGTAATTAGGGAGATGAGCTTTAATTTGAGTCAACTTTATGGGTCAATATCAAAGTGTTATAAGTATAAATATCTAATTTTGGTGTTAGATGATTATGCAAGAATTGTGTGTTATGTATGTTATATATGTAAATTTTCCCTCCAAAAAAATTAAAAAAAAATCATTTTTTTATCTATAATCTAATAAGAGTTGTTTAACATGAATTGCAGGCACAGCTGGAGAAGATAATGTCTGCTAATGGCTTATCAGAAAACGTTTATGAGATTGCTTCCAAAAGCTTGGCTGCTTAAACACTGAAGAAAATTTCAAGCTCAAAAGTAAACATTTTATTTCAGGTATATTATTATATCTATAAAGTTTCAAGCATCAATCATATAAATAAAATAAAGTTGTCTAAAATCAAATTTTATGTATAATATTTGGTTTTATATGGTTTTCATCAAGTTATGGACACTGCTATAATGCAATGTAGTGTGTTAAGTCTCTCATCTTTGTGATGAACCACAACAAGTTGTATTTTAGATTTTGAACCCTGTTGTTGTATCATGTTCAAAATGTATGCAAATTTAAATATTTTGATGGTTTTATATCCTTTTTTTGGTGGGGTTTTATATCATAATTTGTNTGTATGCAAATTTAAATATTTTGATGGTTTTATATCCTTTTTTTGGTGGGGTTTTATATCATAATTTGTGTGTTGATTTTGGGGCATTTATGTGACAATTAAAATTTGGGTGTTAGATGTGTAAATGTATGTGAATTGTGTGGTATGTATGTAAATCTTCCTAAAATCTATAAGCATTTGATCTAATAATTGATTTGGAAAGTAGGATATGATGACCTGATAATATGCTAAATATTTCATGTACTTTAATTTTTTTATTTTTATAATAAATCAGCATATTTCTAAATGCGGTCAAATTCAATTAAAAATATAAATAATACAAATAAATAAATAAAAAAAAAACTAAGATGCTACAAGTCATATCAAATGAATAGCCTTAGGAAATTACATTAGTTTAAATTAAGTGATTATTTTTAGTCTATTAATTCTTCATTANTAAAAAACTAAAATGGTACAAGTCATACCAAATGAATGGCCATAGGAAATTACATTAGTTTAAATTAAGTGATTATTTTTAGTCTATTAATTCTTCATTAACATAATTGTAATCAAATTAAATTCTTATAATAAAAAAAATTCTAATAAAATTTTAAAAATTTATGCAAAAATAATGTAAATATAAATTTTTTTGAAAGATTAATACTTTAACAAAATTAAATCACAATTTGGATTTAACAAGTAAGAGAAGCCATAAAGGGAAATGAGCAAGCATGCAAATATGTAAGAAGCTTATATTGTGATTATTTGAATGAAACACAAAGTAATCACAAAAGACGCCCAAATGGGTTAAGAATACACCATGTAAATGAATGTAAGAATGTTACATGCAATATGCACATACGAATGAGATGTACTGGTAAAACATGTTACCTATGGAAAGGAATTACTCCTATCCTGGAGAATCTGGGCATCATGTGACAAATAGACACCAGCTACGAATGAGTTTGTATCGAGTAAAATGATACCTATAAAAAGGATTTACAGCTTACCCGATAGTCACTCACTGAACACACATGCAAATATGTAAGATATGCAACATGCATATAAAAATAGTCAAACATATGATATGTAAAAATGTCAAGCATGTGACATACAAATGACAAGCATACAAGAATGCAAGTGTCGAGCATACTAAGTGATGTGTCTTTACAAGTGAGAATCACACGCCTAGATGAATACACATTGTGCCTTGCACGAGTTCAGTGGCTAGGAAACGTGACTCGTGCTTAACATAATGTAAAATATCTATGACAGTCTAAAAGGGGTCGTAGGGAGTCATATAAATTGCTTATAAGTGAGACAACTCCTCCCAAAGTGTGAAAATGTTCATCCACGTGCATACAAAGTCGTATGTGAGGAAGACATACGTGTGGGAGCTCAAAGAGACACCACAAGCATGGATACTCAAAGAGACATCCATACAAGCCACATGCAAAACATATAAGACAAAAATATTTTACATGCAATGAAATATCATTGACATCAAGTCAAAATATAATTCTCATGAACAAGCAAATAAATATTATGATGCAAAAAACATACAAGCATACAAGTGGTCGGCCGGTCGGGCCGTGGTGGCCTGTCTAACCTAAAATGTGGGACTATCGATTAGGGATGATCGATCAGAAATGAAAGAGCGAGTGATTGACTCGGGACGGTCAATCAGACCCAAATCGGGTGATCAACACAGTATAGTTGATTGAATCCAAAAGATCGGGCAATTGGGCCGGGGCGACTAATCAAGCCCGGGAAATGGGTCGATTGTTGGGCCGACCAATCAGATCCAAAGCGAATGATGAAATCGGTGTGGTCAATCAAACCTAATAGATCAGACGATCGGGTTGGGGTGGCCGATCAAGCCTGGAAAATGTGTCGATCTTGCCAGGACGGCCAATCAGACACAGACAGGGTGATCAAACCAAAGCGGTTGATTAAACTTGAGAAATTAGATGATTGGGTTGGGGCGGCCGATCGAATCCAAAGTGGGTGATCGAATGAGAATGGTCAATCAAAACTCAAAGTGTTTGGTCAATCATGCCGGAGCAACCGATCAAATCAAAGTGATAATATTATCAAGCACACAAAATGCAACAATGCCACAAACGATCACGTAAATAAAGCAATTCAAAGCACTTCGATGACAAGTCAATTTTTTTCTATTGACCTCACTTTGGATAAAAGGGTTGAATCAGTGGAAGAGGAGTCAACACCATATTGCATGAAGCAACATTACCTTGCCAACCATTCACATAGCATTGAGCAAAGAATTTACTCACAAGGAGAACTCTTCACGATCGAGCAAATGACGACCAAAGGGGCATTCTTATATGCACCATCCTTTGATGTCACATATCCAACCAAGTGAAATCACCAAACAAACAGTGTCTTGACACAATCTCATTTTTTATGAGACTTTGGTGCCGGGTTTTAACAGGAAATCACTCTGATTCGTATGTGAAAGTCCTCGAAAGGATCCCTAACCTATCGACTTCCTCTAAGCACATGAAGCCTAAGTCCTTAATCATCTAACAACCAGAACTAGGGACTCTAGGAACAAAAATATAAAAGTTGAGAAGATTATATGATCGCGGTGGTTGACCGACGTATCAACAATTAAAATAAATTTATTTTGAATATCAGCTTGATTTAGATTGCAATGAGTAAACATCACTGGAACTCTTACAGAAAGTTGAAAGTCTGACAATGTGTCAATATCTATGTCATCAAGACTAGGGAAGCCATCATCTGAGTTCACATATCGTTTGAGCTATTCGAAGAAGCTCTCCTAATGGTAGGAGAGATCAACAAAGCTCCAAGCTTTGAAGTAAGTTCTTCTCTAAAGAATGATGAACCTCTCCTAGTGAGGAGGTTCTAGTGATGTCACAAATTCCATTGAAGGTCCTTCTCCAAAAATCAAGGAAGAACTCCTTGAGAAGGAGACTTCAACAAGGCAACACACAATAAAACCCTCTCTTCCTCTATCATTTCTGATGAAATGATGATCAGAAAGGGAAACAAAGAGGAAGAAAAAGAAGAAAATAAAAGAGAAGAGGTGAAAGAGGAAGATGGGAGAAGAATTAGAAAGAAGTTCTCTCAAATCTCTCAAAAATGTCTCAAAAAATCCCTTCAAAGCTCCCTCACAGCTCTCCCAGACCAAACTTGCCAAATGGAGTTTGATCCCCTGTGCCCATGATGTTTCCGCCTAACCATCCGCCTTTTTCAATGCCCATGGGATCGACGCCGCTTACCTCAAATAATAATGCCTTAGCCCTCACTTCCTCCCATTTTTTGGTTGAGAACCGGGTAATGGGGTGAAATGGAGGTTTATTCGTTGGACTCCAGATGAAGAAAACCATTCTTTGGGTTAAAAAAGACATGTTTTGTTTACGGTACTTTCTTATCAGGCACAAAAGCACCTATAGTAGCGTAGAAGCGGAGCTAACTTTGGTTGGTGAAAGATCGCATGCAAAAAGTTTGGCGCTCGAGCGCCCAACAGTGGTGCCCAAACACCTATAGACAAGCCCACTAAACCAAAGGGGTGGGCGCAAAAGCGCCGACCATGGGCGCAAAAGCACCCAAGGAAGGAATGATGCCTCTCTTAGGGGTGCCAATATGAACTATGGGAGTTTTTGCACCCAAGCCCCAAGAGGCATAATTTCTTCGCTTTTCACGTGCGCGTAACTTCACACAGATGACATTTTATGGATCCTGAAACTACTAGAGACTCTCTAAAAGTGAAAAAAGTACTCCCCAACATCTATATGAACATTGAGAGTGTGCCTTATCGGGCAAAAATTGTCGCATGGGGGTTGGAAATGACCCTAGGGGTGAAAATATTAGTTTTGCTTTAGGATGTCCGTAGGAAGGTTTTGACCAATCCGCAAGCTAAAAAAAGGTGTGTATCACTAAAGTAAGACCTTTTAACTCAAAAAAAAAAATTGGAGATTTCAAACTGGAGATTTTAGTGTCGACATGTCGGCACTATTTTTGGTGTGGGGTTTGCCCGTAAGAAGCTGTCGGCACTATTTTTGGTGTAGGGTTTGCCCGTAAGAAGCTGTCGGTCATCGGAATTGAAATCCCGTTGCCCGCTTCGGAAGGACATTTTAAAAAAATTTTAATTTTGAAAAAGATAAAGTCAAACTGACTCCATAATTTTCATAGTTTGAATGAAAGAGCGCTTTACCTCAAATTTATATCTATCCCGAAGGATGAACACAAGAATTGAGGGTGAAGCTCAATCAAATAAACTAAAGAAAGTTATGACANTCATTGAATGATTTGGAGCTCACCGACCTTTTAGTGCACGAGTATAATACGGCCACAAACATGACGGAGCAATTTGCAGCTTTGATGGCCATTGCCAAAAATCCTGGTCAAGTCCGTGATGATGTTCTTGCTGATTTTTATAAGAAGTGGTCTCATGACTACTTGGTAAGATTTTTTGGGTTGCCTTTTAAATGAAAATAAGAAAAGTGTCAAAATTGTCTCTTGACTTTGTCGGGTTCATTTTAGTCCCGGAGTCTATGAAGGTCAATTTAGTCGTCAGATTATTTTAAAAGAGGCTAAAATAGTCTTTCGAGGGGACTATTTCAGTCTATATTAAAAGGGTTTGATGACTAATTTAACATTTTTGTAAACTCTGGGACTAAAATGGTCCCCCATGTAAATAATCAGGAGACTATTATGATAATTGAATGCAAATTTTCTTCCTCCCCTGCTTTGTATGCTGTGTTTGTGTTCATATGAAGTTAAAACTAAGAATTCAATCTGTAACACTTTCTGCTCCTATTACCAGGTAGTGAACAAATGGTTCGCTCTTCAAGCTATGTCGGACATACCTGGAAATGTGCTTAATGTCCAGAATCTGTTGAGTCATCCTGCATTCGACCTGCAAAATCCTAACAAGGTCGGTAAGATATCGAGAAAAATGTCAAAATGGTCTTCTTGCTTTTTGTCAGGGATCATTTTAGTTTCAAAATCTATGACAGTTTCAACTTAATCCCATACCATTTTAATGCGGGCTAAACTAGTCTCTTTTTTGGGATCACTTCTGCTCATATTAAATGTGTTTGGGGACTAATATGACACTTTTATAGACTCTGGGACTAAAATGACACTCTAAATATTCATGGGGGGCTAGTTTAGCCCTTCTAAGATATCCTTCCATCTACTGTGTACATAGTATAATCATTTGGGTTTTGGTTAACATTTAATTAGTCTTTTTGTATAAAATCTGACATAAATCCATTCTTTGCTTTTCATATTTTCTGCTTCAGGTTTACTCTTTAATAGGTGGATTTTGTGGATCTCCTGTTAATTTTCATGCAAAAGATGGCTCTGGTTACAAATTTTTGGGGGACATTGTGTTGCAACTGGATAAATTGAATCCTCAGGTGCAATTTTGTTTAAATGATGCCATAGAATATTGTTAGAATTTTAGATAAAGATCGGTTTTTTTTTTTTTTTAATGTTTCTTTTGCTTGTTTTGAACTCAGGTTGCATCTCGCATGGTTTCGGCCTTCTCGAGGTGGAGGCGTTTTGATGAGGGCAGGCAACATCTGGCTAAGGTAAATATCATTTAGAGGGCTATTTCTGCTGAATTTTTTTCTTTTTTTTGGTCTAAATTGAATTTTTGTTTATTATTTAATTTTCAATTCATGTATTTGAAAATTAGTAATGTGGCAAGATGGAATGAACGATGTTTTAGTAAACATTCGCCACGCCGTAAGGCCTATAGTGATTGATTGGAAGTGATCGAAGTATTAAAAGCGAGCTTCATTGATGGATGCTTGTTTAGTTGGGGTGTTCAATTTTTATTTAGTCTTTAATTTTTCTTGAAAAATTTGCGTAGAAAACTATAAAATGTCAACAAAGACCTTCCATATTTGTAGTTAATCACCGGACTTCAATTGATGACAATATTTAAAGTAAAAAATGAAAAATTAGATACCGACATAATACTATAATGACAATAAATTAGTCCTTCCTCGTATTCTCATTCGTCAAGCTTGCATACTTCATGTTGTCTCCGGCAAAGTCATTATATTTATTTGGGCTTTCTTAAAAGCATAGTATGCGGCCGCACACGCTCGAGTGCATCTATGTACACATCCGTATGTATGTTGTTACCATTATTGTTTTGTATGTTAAGAGAATGAACCACCCAATCTTAAGTGCTTCACTTTGTAATTTTGTGAATTTTTTTCTAATGTAATTAGGGAGATGAGCTTTAATTTGAGTCAACTTTATGGGTCAATACCAAAGTGTTATAAGTATAAATATCTAATTTTGGTGTTAGATGAATATGCAAGAATTGTGTGCTATCTATGTCATATATGTAAATTTTCCCTCCAAAAAAAATTAAAAAAAAAAATCATTTTTTTCATCTATAATCTAATAAGAGTTGTTTAACATGAATTGCAGGCACAGCTGGAGAAGATAATGTCTGCTAATGGCTTATCAGAAAACGTTTATGAGATTGCTTCCAAAAGCTTGGCTGCTTAAACACTGAAGAAAATTTCAAGCTCAAAAGTAAACATTTTATTTCAGGTATATTATTATATCTATAAAGTTTCAAGCATCAATCATATAAATAAAATAAAGTTGTCTAAAATCAAATTTTATGTATAATATTTGGTTTTATATGGTTTTTATAAAGTTATGGACACTGCTATAATGCAATGTAGTGTGTTAAGTCTCTCATCTTTGTGATTAACCACAACAAAGTTGTATTTTAGATTTTGAACCCTGTTGTTGTATTATGTTCAAATGAATGCAAATTTAAATATTTTGATGGTTTTATATCTTTTTTTTGGGGGGTTTTATATCATAATTGGTGTGTTGATTTTGCATTTTTGGAATTTTATGGGGAAATAATGTTTTGAGCTAGGGGCATTTATGTGATAATTAAATTTTGGGTGTTAGATGTGTAAATGTATGTGAATTGTGTGGTATGTATGTAAATCTTCCTAAAATATATAAGCATTTAATCTAATAATTGATTTGGAAAATAGGATATGATGACCTGATAATATGCTAAATATTTCATATACTTTAATTTTTTATTTTTGTAATAAATCAGCATATTTCTAAATGCGGTCAAATTCAATTAAAAATATAAATAGTACAAATAAATAAATAAAAAGTAAAATGGTACAAGTCATACCAAATGAATAGCCTTAGGAAATTACATTAGTTTAAATTAAGTGATTATTTTTAGTCTATTAATTCTTCATTAACATAATTGTAATCAAATTAAATTCTTATACTAAAAAAAATTCTAATAAAATTTTAAAAAATTATGCAAAAATAATGTAAATGTAAATTTTTTGAAAGATTAATACTTTAACAAAATTAAATCACAATTTGGATTTAACAAGGGAAGCCATCAAGGCAAATGAGCAAAGATACAAAACATGTAAGAAGTTTACATTGTGATTGTTTGACTGAAACACAAAACAATCACAACAGACGCCCAAAAGGGTGAAGCACATACCATGTAAATGAATGCAATGATGCTACATGCAACTTGCACATACAAAAGAGAAGTACTGGTAAAACATGCTATCTATGGAAATGAATTACTCCTGCCCGGGAGACCCTGACTACCATGCGACAAGCAAACATCGGCTGCGAATGAGTTTGTATAGAGTAAAAGGATACCTATAAAAAGGACTTACAACTTACCTGAGAGTCACTCACCGAACACACATGCAAACATGTAAGATGTGCAACATGTATATAAAAACAGTCAAACATATGACATGCAAAAATGTCAAGCATATGACATACAAATGACAATCATGCAAGAATGCTAAGTCTCAAACATACTAAGTGATGTGTCCTTACAAGTGAGAATCACACACTTAGGTGAATACACATTGTGCCTTGCACGAGTTCAATGACTAGGAAGCGCGACTCGTGCTTAACACAATGTAAAATACCTATAACACTCTAAGAGGGGTCGTAGGGAGTGATATAGATTGTTTATAACTGAAACAACTCCTCTCAGTGTGAAAATGTTCATCCCCGTGCATAGAAAGTCGTGTGTGGAGAATACACACGTGTGGGAGCTCAAGAGACATTGCAAGCATGGATACTCAAAGAGACATCCATACAAGCCACATATAAAGCATAGAAGGCAAAAATATTTTACATGCAATGAAATATCGTTGACATCAAGTCAAAATATAATTTTCATGCACAAGCAAATAAATATTATGATGCAAAAAACATACTAGCAGGCAAGTGGTCGCCCGGTGGGGTCGTGATGGTCTGTCTAACCGAAAATATGGGACTATTGATTAGGGATGATCGATCATACATGAAAGAGCGAGTGATCGACTTGGGATGGTTAATCAGACCCATATTGGGTGATCAACACAGTTTAGCCGATTGAAACCAAAAGATAGGGCAATTGGGCCGGGGCGGCTGATCAAGCACGGGAAATGGGTTGATTGAGTTGGGACAACCAATCATATCCAAAGCGAGTGATCGAATCGGTGCGGTCGATCAAACCCAATAGATCAGGTGATCTGGTCGGAGTGGCCGATCAAGCCTGAAAATGTGTCGATCTTGCCGGGACAGCCAATCAGACCCATAAAAGGCAATCAAATCAAGGCGGTTGATCAAACTTGAGAAATTAGTTGATCGGGCTGGGGCGGCCGATCGAATCCAAAGTGGGTGATCGAATGAGGACGGTAGATCAAACTCAAGGTGTTTGGTCAATCATTTCGGAGTGATCGATCAAATCAAAGTGATAACATTATCAAGCACACAAAATGCAACAATGCCACAAACGATCACGTAAACAAAACCCAAAACACTTAGATGGCAAGCCAAACATTTTATATTGATCTCGCTTGGGATATAGGGTTGAATCAATGTAAAAGGTGTCAACACCATATTGCACGAAGCAACGTGACCTTGCCGCCCATTTGCATAGCATAGAGCGAAGAATTTACTCGCAATAACGCTTCGTGATCGAACGAATGATGACCAAAGGGACATTTTTATCTGCACGGTCCTTTGATTTCACTTATCCAACCAAGTAAAATCGTTGAACAAATAGTGAAATTGACACAATCTCATTTTTAATGAGATTGGTGCCAGGTTTTAACCGGAAATCACTCTGATTCATATGTGAAAGTCATCGAAAGGATCCCTAATCTATCAACTTCCTCTAAGCACATGAAACCTAATTCCTTAATCCTCTAACAACCAGAACAAGGGACTCTGGGAACCAAAATATAAAAGTTGAGAGGATTATATCATCGCGGCGGTTGACCGACATATCAACAATTAAAAGAAAATTTGTTTCGAATATCAGCTTTACTTAGATTGCAATGAGTGAACATCATTGGAACTCTTACAGAAAGATGAATGTCTGACAGAGTGTCAATATCTATGTCGTCAAGACTAGGGAAGCCATAATCTGAGTTCACATATCGTTTAAGCTGTTCGAAGAAGCTCTCCTAATGGTAGGAGAGATCAGCAAAACTCCAAGCTTTGACGTAGGTTCTTCTTTAGACCCTCTCCCAGTGAGGGGGTTCTAGTGATGTCAGGAACTCCTGTGAAGGTCCTCCTCCAAAAAAACAAGAAAGAACTCCTCAAGAAGGAGACTTCGACAAGGCATCACACAAGAAAACCCTCTCTTCCTCTCTTGTTTCTGATGAAATGATGACCAGAAAGGAAAAAAGAGAGGAAGAAGAAGAAGAAAATAAAAGAGAAGAGGTGAAAGAGGAAAATGGGAGAAGAATCAGAAAGAAGTTCTCTCAAATCTCTCAAAAATCTCTCAAATAATCCCTTTAAAGCATCCTCATTGCTCTCCCAGACCAAACTTGCCAAATGGAGTTTGATCCCCTGTGCCCATGATGTTTTTTGTTTAACCATCCGCCTTTTTCAATGCCCATGGGATCGATGCCACTTACCTCAAATAATAATGCCTTAGCCCTCACTTCCTCCCATTATTTGGTTGAGAAACGGGTAATGGGGTGACATGGAGGTTTATTCAGTGGACTCCAAGCGAAGAAAACCATTCGTTGGATTAAAAATGACGTGTTTTGAATTTTGGGCGCTTGAGTGCCAAAGTGAGCACAAAAGCTCAAACCGTTTGCTTTACAATATTTTCTTATCAGACACAAAAGCACATATTATAACGTAAAAGTGGAGCTTGCTCTGGTTGGTGAAAAATCGCATGCAAAAAGTTGGGCGCTTGAGCGCCCAACAGTGGTGCCCAAACGCCCATACACAAAAAATCGCTAAACCAGAGGGGTGGGCGCAAAAGCATCGACCATGGGCGCATAAGCACCCAAGGAAGGAATGATGCCTCCCTTAGGGGTGCCAATCTGAACAATGAGAGCTTTTGCAGCCTAGCCCCAAAGGGGCTTAATTTCTTTGCTTTTCACATGCGTGTAACTTCACACGGATGGCATTTTATGGACCTTGAGATTACTAGAGACTATCTAGGAGTGGAAAAGTACTCCCCAACATCTATATGAACATTGAGAGTGTGCCTTATTGGGCAAAAATTGTCGGTTGGGGGTTGGAAACTTAGTTTTGCTTCAGGATGTCCGTAGGAAGGTTTTGACCAATTCGCAAGCTAAGGAAAGGTTTGTATCACTAAAGTAAGACCCTGTAACTCAAAAAACAATTTGGAGATTTCAAACTGAAGATTTTAGTATCGATAGGAGTCACAGACTTCTACGTGGGTGAGCCGGTCTGAACCCCATTTTTTTTTTAAACATGCTCGAGAGAGTTTTTATCATTGTCGTTGACTACGAGAGACTTCAAATAGACGGAGTGCGGTCTATAAACACTTAAATGGACATCAAACACATTCATCGCAGAACCATCTTCGCCCGACAGTGAATTATCCTAAGTAGGGCTAAGGCAGTACCGACTCTGGTTCTGTGCTCAAGACACGTACCAAGATGTCCAAATGAGTGTCTTCGACTGTGGGAGACTGAACAAAGTCTCGTATCATTCTTGTGGATACCATACTTATTCCACATCAAAAATGATGCCAACACACACACTTGACGACAGTAAATGACACACTTGAAGACTGTGCAACGACGCGCCCCAAATACGGTATAATGTCACACTCTGAAGATGGTATAATAATGCTGCCTGAAGATGGTGTAATTGCTCATAATAACTATTTACAACCACCATACTTAGAATACAATAATCTTCTCCAAACTCCTGAAGTTCTCTCCTTTCAGATCTCTACTATGACCTGCAACCTATGTGATTCACAACAACTACAACCCCTAACTTTGGCCTTGGAGGCCAACTGATACTACTGCAACTCTCCACTACGTACTACGTGACTCACAACTCATACTACTCCCAATTGTGGCATATGTGGGCTACAAACATTATTGTAGCTCACCACCACGACTAAAGTGATAAACTACAACCTAAGTGGCTCAAAACTCTTTTAAAACCCAATTCTTGTCTTTTATGACCTACAAATGTTATTACAGCTCACAACTATGACCTATATGACCAACTATAACCTACATGACTCACAAATAATGTAGTTCCCAACTCTGGGCTCCATGAGCTACGATCATTATTGCAGCTCACCACTATGACCTAAGTGACCAACTATATCTCGTGTGACTCACAAGTCATGTAACACCCAATTCTAGCATCTACGACCTACAAACGTTATTGCAGCTCACGACCCACATGATCAATTTTGGCATATGTAGCTCACAACTCATATAACTCAAAAAATCAGCATCTGCGACCAACATATATTATTGCAACTCACCCCCAAGACCCATGTGACCAACTACGTCTTATGTGGCTCACAGCTCATGCAACTCCCAACTCTAGTTTTTGTGGACTATGAACGCTATCACAGTTCTCTACTATGTCTATTGTGGCCAATCAACGCACCTTAAGCTACTTCCTATGTTCTATATGGCTTACTTCTATCATAACTTTCAACTACGGTTCTACGGCAAGTTGAAGTTACAACCATTATCTATAACATTCACGGCAGACTACTGCCTCCATACCAATTGACTATAGCTTTCACGACTCGTTACGACTATTGTTGTTGAAATAAAATTGTTCATTAACTTTATAATTATATATTTCCTAATTTAGGATAAGAGTAAATTTATGTACTCATAATTACATAGTGTATTACTTTGATTGGGTCAAGCCCCGTGCAATGTCCCCTCCTACTTATTTTCTTTTATTTGTGTGTGTGCTAGATCTTATACGATACTGAGACGCTAATTTATTACTGTATCATTGTGGATCTTTCGTCACACAACAACAACAACAACAACAACAACAACAATAATAATAATGTCTAATATTTAAATTTTAATATTTACTTATATAATATTTTAATATTAAAATTATGCAAAAAATATAATTATTTTTAACTTCTTTATGATCTTTAAAAGCATTATATAATTAAAAGCTTTAAATTTTATATCCTAAAAGCATTAATAAAATTATTAATAGCATTACGTAATATTTTAATATTAAAATTATATTAAAACTATCATTATTACTTCAAAAAAAAAAGGGAAATGGCATTTACTTATATATCACACAATTCTTATATTACATATCTAATATCTAAATTTTCGAATTTATANGACAGGAGTCTCAAACTTCTACGCGGATGAGCCAGTCCGAACCCTAATTTTTTCAAAACATGCTCGCGAGAGTTTTATCATTGCCCTTGACTATGGGAGGCTTCAAATAGATGGAGTATGATCTATAAGCACTTAAATGAACATCAAGAACATTTCATCTCAGAACTATCTTTGATCGACAATGAATTATCCTGGGTAGGTCTAAATCGGTACCGACTTTGGTTCTGTGCTCGAGACATGTAACAAGAGGTCCGAATGGATGTCTTGGATTACGGGAGACAGAACAAAGTTTCATATCATTCTAGTGAATACCCTACACATACGACATAAAAAATGATGCCAACATACACCCTTGAAGACAATAAAATAACACACTTGAAGACAGTGTAACGACGCGCCCCAAATAATTTATAATGTCACACTATGAAAATATTGTAACAATGCTCCCTGAAGATTGTGTAATTGCCCACAATAATTATTTACAACCACCCTACTTAGAATATAATTATCTTCTCCGAACTTCTAAAGTTCTCTTCTTTCAGATCTCCACTAAGACCTGCAACCTACGTGATTCACAACAACTACAACCCCTTACTTTGGTCTTAGAGGCCAATTGACACTACTGCAACCCTCCACTACGTCCTACGTGACTCAAAACTCATACAACTCCGAATTCTGGCGTATGTGGGCTACAAACATTATTGTAGCTCACCACTACGACTAAAGTGATAAACTACAACCTAAGTGGCTCACAACTCTTTTAAAACCCAATTCTTGCCTTCTATGACCTACAAATGTTATTGCAGCTCACCACTACGACATACATGACAAACTACAACCTACATGACTCACAAATTATGTAGTTCCCAACTCTGGCTTCTATGACCTACGATCATTATTGCAATTCAACATTATGACCTAAGTGACCAACTATATCTCGCTTGACTCAGAACTCATGCAACACCCAATTCCAGCCTCTACGACCTATAGACGTTATTGCAGCTCACGAACCACGTGACCAATTATGACCTATGTAGCTCTCAACTCATATACTCACAAAATCAGCCTTTGTGACCTACATATATTATTGCAACTCACTACTACGAGTCATGGGACAACTACATCCTATGTGGCTCACAACTCATGCGGCTCCCAACTCTAGTTTTTGTGGCTTATGAACACAATCATAGTTCTCTACTACATTTATTGTGGCCAACCAACACACCTTAAGCGACCGTTTGTGCTCTATATGGCTTGCTTCTACCACAACATTCAACTACAGTTCCACGACACATTGAAGTTACAGCTACTATCTATAAAATTCACAACAGACTACTGCATTCATACTAATTGACTGTAGCTCACAACTCGTTACGACTATTGTTGTTGAAATACAATTGTTTATTAACTTTATAATTATATATTTCCTAATTTTAGATAAGAGTGAGTTTATATACTCATAATTACATAGTGAATTACTTTGATTGGCCAAGCCCTATGCAATGTCCCCTCCTACTTTTCTTTTATTTGTATGTGTGTGTTTGATCTTGTACCATGCCGAGACACTAATTTTTTACTCTATCATTGTGGATTATTCGTCACACAACAATAATAATGTCTAATATTTAAATTTTAATATTTACTTATATAATATTTTAATATTAAAATTATGCAAAAAATATAATAATTTTTAACTTCTTCATTATCTTTAAAAGCATCATATAATTAAAAGCTTTAAATTTTATATCCTAAAAGCATTAATAAAATTATTAATAGCATTATGTAATATTTTAATATTAAAATTATATTAAAACTAGCTTTATTACTTCCAAAAAAAAAGGAAATGGCATTTACTTATATATCACACAATTCTTATATTACATATCTAATATCTAAATTTTCGTATTTATAAAGCTAACACAGCTATTTAATATCATATAAACATTTCATTTTTGCTAAACTTTTATAAGTGAAATATACTTTTAAAAAATGTTAAATATACTTTTTTCATATGCATATATTTATTTCATCAAAGTGCTTTAAAGATTTAAATNAATTTATAAAGCTAACACTCAGCTATTTAATATCATATAAACATTTCACTTTTGCTAAACTTTTTATTAGTGAAATATACCTTTAAAAAATGTTAAATATACTTTTTTCATATGCATATATTTATTTCATCAAAGTGCTTTAAAGATTTAAATATCATGTAGAAATATAAATAAATAAGAATCATATGCTAGATATGTAAATTCCCCATTTTAGTATGATCAAGTGATTAAAAGCCTACATAAATAAATAATAAATTTTAAATATTATATATATATATATATATGTATATATATATATATATATGTATATATATATATATATNTCATATACATACATTTATTTCATCAAAGTGGAGACTAAACTTTAAAGATTTAAATATCATGTTAGATATATAAATAAATAAGAATCATATGCTAGATATGTAAATTCTCCATTTTAGTATGATCAAGTGATGAAAAGCCAATTAAATAAATATTATATTCTAACTATTGGATATATATATATATATNGGTGGTTCATCAAGATTTTGCTTGTTGGATAGCTGGGTACATCATCTAATCACATTTTCTTAAAAAATTCCAATACTTCTTGCTTCAAAAATAATTTTTTTATGGCATGAGGGTTGCAGCTAGACATGCTTCGACAAAATGGCCAAGCAAAGTTAGGAATTTGGAGGTAATTTATTATTGTGTAATATAGGTTAGAGGTATAATTGAGCTGAGCCGGTTTGTTAGTCGGCTTGAACTTGATTTGCTAATGAATTCACGAATTTAACTTATCGAGCGACAAGCTTGAGCTTGTATGTTTAATGAGCTCTTTGAGCTTAGCTCAGTGGTTCGTGAGTTAGCTTGTTTATGCAGNAGGTATAATTGAGCTGAGCCGGTTTGTTAGTCGGCTTGAACTTGATTTGCTAATGAATTCACAAATTTAATTTATCGAGCGGCGAGCTTGAGCTTGTATGTTTAATGAGCTCTTTGAGCTTAGCTCAGTGGTTCGTGAGTTAGCTTGTTTATGCAGNTCTCTAGTTAGCCTCTTCTCAAGCAAATTTCTTTTCTAAGATTTTGTGCGCATCATTAGAGCTCTATCTCAATCATCTCTCCCCAATATGAAAGAAAAGTAGTGAAAGGGTGGGGATGAAGATGAAAATAGCAAAGAGTGAGAGAGGGAAAAAGAAAGATGGATTAGATGAAAAGAAATGTTTTTCTTGAGAGAAGTCGAGAAAAAGATGTCTAGAAAAGTCAAACTAGAGGAATTTGTAGAGTTCTAAACTTTCAAGAGAGTTTTGAATATGGTTTGCCTTTGAATTTAGCATTAGCCTTCTGTGAGCCTTGTTTGCTTTGTTTAATTCCTCGCATTCCGTTTTGGTTCTTTTCAATTATTTCGACTCAACTAACAGTTTACTAAATTAATTTTTATTATTTGTACTATTTAATAATATATTCTTATGGGTTGTTTGGGATTAATTTTTATTTTTTGTTTTTTGTTTTTAAAGACAAAAAAAAAAGAAACAAACAAGAAACAATGTTTGGTTATCTATTTTTTATTTTTNGACTAAATTAATTTTTATTATTTGTATTATTTAATAATATATTCTTATGGGTTGTTTGGGATCAATTTTTATTTTTTGTTTTTTTGTTTTTAAAGACAAAAAAAAAAGAAACAAACAAGAAACAATGTTTGGTTATCTATTTTTTATTTTTTTTTCAATTTTTTATTTTCTATTTGAACACTATTATTTTTAAAACTCTAAAAACAACAAAAAACATGTTTTCTGCTATTTTAAAAACACGGGAAACAACCTCTCCTCGCCTATCCAGTCTCCCTCGCGATGCCTCCTTCCCTCTCGCGTTCGTGACTGAAACTCTCCCTCTCGGCCCGAAACTCTTGTATTTACTCGTCGACGCCAATCCCTTCTCTTTTGCCTTTCTCCTTCGGCGTTCGACCTTTCGTCTTCTCGCCTACCCTGTCTCCTCTTTTCGGCTGAGGAATTTGGTGCTATTGAGAAATCAGGTGCTTCCTCAANACCGCTCCCTTCTCTTTTGCCTTTCTCCTTCGGCGTTCGACCTTTTGCTTCTCGCCTACCCTGTCTCCTCTTTTCGGCTGAGGAATTTGGTGCTATTGAGAAATCAGGTGCTTCCTCAACGCTTCCCCTTATCAAGTTGAACCATGGATAACGGTGATGTAATTGAAATAACTAGAGAGGCAATATGGTCAGATAGAAATGAACAAATCTTCATTCAACTAATGAAGATTGAAGTCATTAATGAGAATAAGCAAACAATAACTTTTAGTCCAGCTGCATGATCACACATTATGCAAAAATTTGAATTATCTACAAAAAGAAAATACAAGCAAGAACAATTGAGAAATAAGTTCAATATGTTTAAAACTTGTTGGAGAGAAATTTCTAGCTTATTGAAAGAGATTGAAATTAGTTATAACGCAACCACAGGTCAATTTATTGCATCTGAACATATATGGGCCAAATTATATGATATTTATTTTATATTATATTTAATCCAAAATTTATATGTTATTATTCTCATAGTTTTGTTAATCATGATATTTATTTTCCAATATATAGGTCAATAAAAGTGCAAAAATATTTCAGAAAAAAGATGCCCAATGTATGGGTCTCTCTGTTGTATTAATGGTTACACAACTGCAACGAGAACTCTGCAATATCTTTCTACCAGAATCCCTTCAGATACTAAGGAAGAAAATGAGATTGGAGAAATTGAAACAAAACTTGTGGTGAAGTATAAAGGAAAATTATCGATTCAACGTGCAAAGAATATAATAATTTCAAATGTGATTGTCCCTACACTTCAAGTTTTAAGTGAGAGTTCAAAAAGAAGGGTTGATATCATAGAAAAGAAATTATGTATCTCAACTGTATCTTCTAATGAGAGCTCTGAATTTTTGTTGGTTGAATGTATGAAGTTTCTAAACTTAATATAAGACTTAGATTACATTAATTCCTTGAAAGTTTTACATAAGTTTCAAGAAGCTGCAATATGGATGAAGATATTTCTTCAAATACCTGATAGCAGAAGGAAATGTTGGATTATTAATTTGAAATGGCTTGTTCAACACGATAAACCTCGTTATCTTGTGTGTTTGTGTTTTAAATGTGTCATGTTTACTTTTTTTTCACTTTCGTTATTGTTGTCGAACATCTTATTAGCTTAGGTTATGATTATGTTGCATGTTTGTGATTTTTAAAGCTTGTTAATATTCATATGAACTGTTCTATGAGAGATCTATTTCTTTTTCTTGGAAATGAAAAGAGTATTGTGATTTTCTATCTTCAAAATTTCTAGCACGAAGTTTATTTCTCAATTTTTTATTTAGTTTGATTTGCATTTTTTATCAATTCGTATTGTAGGTAAACATCATATGGACCCAATATAAGATTTTGAAAGTGATATCAAAGAAGAACTTGAACTAGCAATCGCTCTTACTTGTGTTGATGATTATAATAAACATTATTTAACAGAAGAACCATGCCGCTCTTACTTGTGCTGATGATTATGATAAACTTTATTTAACAAAAGAACCATGTCGAACCATGTCTAAACTTAATAGAAGACTTATATTACATTAATTATTCGAAAGTTTTACATAAGTTTCAAGAAGATGCAATATCGATGAAGATATTTCTTCAAATACCTGATAGCAGAAAGAAATGTTGGATTATTAATTTGAAATGGCTTGTTCATCACGATGAACCCTATGAGCCCTCTTTATCTTATGTGCTTGTGTTTTAAATGTGTCATGTTTACTTTTTTTCACTTTCGTTATTGTTATCGAACATCTTATCAGCTTGGGTTATGATTATGTTGCATGTTTGGGATTTTAAAAGCTTGTGACTGATGTGTTGATGCATTGTTAATATTCATATGAACTGTTCTACGAGAAATCTACTTTTTTTTCTTGGAAATGAAAAGAGTATTGTGATTTTTTTATCTTCAAGATTTTTAATACGAAGTTTATTTCTCAAATTTTTATTTAGTTTGATTTGCATTGTTTATCAATTCGTATTGTAGGTAAACATCATATGGACCCAATATAAGAATTTAAAAGTGATATTAAAGAAGAACTTGAACTAGCAATCACTCTTACTTGTGTTGATGATTATGATAAACATTATTTAACAAAAGAACCTTGTCGAACTTCTACTCTTCAAAGTCACGAGAATGTAATTGAAATACTGTGAGGACATTCAGCTTGCTGCTTTGAAAATTATAGAATTGATATTCATGTTTTCATTAATTTACTACCTTATTGAAGCGTAAAAGTTTTATGAAGGACTCAAAATGACTGGCCGTAGAGGAACAACTTGTAATTTTTATGTTTATTTTATCGCATAATGAACGCCTAAAAATGGTTGTTGAACGATTTCAACATTCATTGGAGACAATCTCATGACATTTCAGAAAGACTTTGGAAGCAATTTGTCACTTGGGAATTGAAATTATTATTCCACCATCATTTGAGATGATCCCATCTTAAGATTCAGTATAAGCCAAAGTATTATCCTTTTTTTAAGGTATGCTAAAATTTTAAAAATTAATTTATTTGTTTCTTTAGTTATAAATATTAATTTATGCAAGTTTTATGAATAGAATTGTATAGGTGCGATTGATGGAACACTATTTTCCTATGCATGTACCTTAGAAAGATCAAATATCTTATTGAAGAAAGCATAAAGAGCCAACCCAAAATGTTACATGTGCATGTAGATTTGATATGATGCTTGCACACTTATTGTCGGGTTGGGAGGGAACAACAAATAATGCGAGAATATTTTTAGAATGAATTTGAAATCCTCAATTAAATTTTCTGATGCCGCATCAAGGTATGTCAATTTTATTCTTATCAGATTATGTAATTAATAATGATATCTATAGTAAAATATGTATGTACATGTGTTTTACGAAAACAAGAAAATATGATCTCGTTGATCAGGATTATGCTAATATTCCATAATTCTTAACACCATACAGAGGAACAAGATATCATTTGCTTGATTATCAAGAAGGCGCTCAACCTCAAAAATAAGAAATCTTTAATTATAGCCATTCTTCTTTAAGAAGTGTTATTGAGCGATATTTTGTGAGTTCTAAAAGCAAGCTTTTCAATCTTAAATAGAATGTCTCCTTATGGTTTATGCACACAATGTTATATTGTTACTATTTGTTGCATGCTACATAATTTTATAAGATCATAATCTAGAGGAGATACATTATTTAAGATGTACGGAAATGAAAATTTTATAGTTGATATAGAAAGAGGATCTACATCAACTCCTGCCTTGTAAGTCTAGTCATTTGTTTAACTCATGTTCCTTGAGAATTCATTTTTAAAAAGTATTGGCAGCATTCTGACGTCTCACCCTCTTAGGGGCATCCAATGGGATGCTTGGCCTACCTAGCATGCTAAAAAGGGTGTATTATGGGTGTTGTCAGAGACACTATGATTGTGATCTTTTTCACCTGTTTTGTTAAGAAAATATGCATACATAAAAGTCTACAAATATATTTTTATTGTGTCAAGTATATTGCTTATGAGCACTTAGGGGGCTTACAAATAATTTTCCCCATCGCATCAAGTACAGAATATACATGTACTTAAATATTAAGGCGACACAAAATTTACAATTTATTTCTTTTGTTCTATTTTTTACTTTGTCTTTTTTCTTGATACATTTTTCTCCAAATTTTTTTTTCTATGCTTCTTTTCTTTTTTTTCTTTTTTTAATCTTTCTAATAGAGAGATGGGGAGAGGGAGAGGGAGACTGCAAAAGGGTGAGTGTCTTGTGTAGAGAGATAAAGTGAGAGGGAGTGTGGGAGATGGAAGAGAGAGAAAGAGAGGGAGGGGTAATTGGGGGGTTAGAGAAGAATAGGTCTGTGAGCTTAGCTTGAAGATCGTTAATCGCTCGAAAATCGATTCGAATTTTGGCTTGAATCAAAATAAACGAGACGAATCATGAGCCAAAATTTTTTATTGAATTTTTTTTGCTGCAAAATCAGATTGTTTAGAATCCTAGTGTTGTTAGGACTGTGAATTTAGAGAATTAGCTCGAATTGATCGCTCGAAAATTGATTCAAATTTTTGCTCGGATTGAGATCTGCTTTAAATAAACTAGCTGAGCTACAAACCAATAATTTGTATCTGATTTTTTTCAAGCCAATTTTGAGCTGACCCAACTCGGCTCGAAATCGGATCGTTGACAACCCTAGAGATGAAGTGAGGGAAGGAGAATGGCGAAACAGTAAAGTTGAGAGAAAAGGGAGAGAGTTGTTTGGAAGGAAGAGANTCAACTGCTCCAACCAAAAATGAGTCATTTTCCATGCCGCTGGGCTTTACTCTTCCTCCTCTCCCTTCTCCTTCCCCTTCTCTTCTCTGTGGCGGTGGCGGGGAAGAGAAGGGTTATCATCTCCGACGATCTTTCCGACGTTGAAGACGATGAGGAGGACGATGAATGGAAGAAATGGGGGCAGAAGAAGACTCGCTCGGAAGACCTTCTGCCGCCGCCGGACTTCTCCAAGATGAATCCCGCCGAGATCCAGGACGAAATGATGAAGCGACATACTGGACCCGCTTACGGTTTCGTTAAACTTCGATCTGGTGCAGCTCGCTCTAGGGTTCGTTCGAAATTCTTCTTCTTGTTGTTGTATTCGGTTTGAGATTCTTGCTTCTTGTTGTCAAATGATATAAAATATTAGCGAATCGAACAGCAAGTTGATTGTGTTCCTGGAGGTTTAGTTCTAGCAGTTGCCCTTTTTCTGGTGAAATTGACCTCGTTTGTATGTGAAATTCTGGGGTGAAAATTGATTTCATTAGGGGGTTTGGATTGATTATTCAGTTTTGCTGTCTTTATTTTGAAATGCTGTTTTAGATTTTGTGGGTTAGGTGGTTCATGAAGATTTTGCTTGTTGGATAGCTGGGTACATCATCTAATCACATTTTCTTCAAAAATTCCAGTACTTCTTGCTTCAAAAGTAATTTTTTTATGGCATGAGGGTTGCAGCTAGACATGCTTCGACAAAATGGCCAAGCAAAGTTAGGAATTTGGAGGTAATTTATTATTGTGTAATATAGGTTAGGGGTGTAATTGAGCTGAGCCGGCTTGAACTTGATTTGCTAATGAATTCACGAATTTAACTTATCGAGCGGCAAGCTTGAGCTTGTATGTTTAATGAGCTCTTTGAGTTTAGCTCAGTGGTTCGTGAGTTAGCCTGTTTATGTAGCCTTTGGTCACGATGATAGCTTATTTGGTGAGCTTTTGTGGCACCTTCTTCTTATTTCTAACTGTTTGTCATATCGATGCCTTCTCTAGTTGCCTAAACTTCTTCTTCATAGGTTGGCTTGCAAGCCTGCTGTTTTTGTTGCGAGCCAAGATCGAGCTCACAATATAAGCTTGAATTCAAGCTCAAGCTCAAGTTTTAGCTTTTGATTTGATGGGCAAGTCAAGCTTGAGTTAGGTGTAAATCAAGCTTGACTCAGCTTGTTTACACCGCTGACAGATTTCGTTATACTTTTTTTGAGTTTCTCACTTTTATCGCTCCCCTCAGAACACTTTTTTGTTGTACATTTATCTCCTTATTCTCTTATCATCAATCAATTCTTATATGGAAGAGGGTAGAGTTGGTAAAAGTTTTAGAGAATTTATTTGTGTGCCCTCATGGAAGAGGGCTTGATGTTTTGGTCAAGAGAAGAAAATCACATGGGGGAATGAATAGAACATATTTTTTCATAGTCATATTTATCACAAGAGGGAGTTTTTGGAAATAGATTGCTCAGATAGCCATTAATGCACTCAATGTAGGACAAATTTGCTTAGACTGATATGAATTTTCCATGACTAGTTAAAGTCGTGATAAATGCACCCAAGTTTAGAGAAGTTTTCATGAAAGCTTAAGCTTACTTGTCCATGATTAGAGATATTCTCCCAATAGCAGGAGGAAGTTTTTAAGCTGGTGAATTATCAAGAAAGATCAAAGGCTTGTTTTCAGCAAGTCAGCTACAAGTCCAAGCAATTATAGTGAAATAGTTCTACTTACCTTGTATATGTTATGGGAAGAAACCAATGGATTTTATCACACATTTTTCTTATTTATTTAACTTAATGTGTAGATTTTCCTATCGCACTTAATTCTCGGTCTAAGCCTATAAATAAAGGGTCACGGGAAGAGCGCCCATGTTACAAAATTTCTTTTACTTGAATTAATTATAGTTTATTTTTCTTTCTTATTTTCTCTTTTCTTTTGCTATTAGTGCTTAATATGATTCTAGTGTAATCCACGGATAATTTTAAATTCAACACTTTTGGCTGGTCCACCTCTCCGTGTATGCGAGTGGAGTAGACAAAAATTACANTATATATCTATATGTATGTATATACATCTATATATATATCTATATGTATGTATATACATCTATATATATATCTATATGTATGTATATACATCTATATATATATCTATATGTATGTATATACATCTATATATATATCTATATGTATGTATATACATCTATATATATATCTATATGTATGCAGATATACATACATACATATGCATATATATATATACATATACATATATATATATATATATTGTGAGTTGCAACAGTCTTTTTTTCTTGCATCAATATGTTTTCAGCCAATTCTTTCTCGTCTTTGCTCGTAGTTCATCATTGAACCTAGAGGGCTCAAATTGCTTGAGGACATTCACTACAGAGAAGAGCTACATGTGCTCACCCCCTTTTTCTAGCATCTCTCAATCCTTCTAGTTAGCCTCTTCTCAAGCAAATTTCTTTTCTAAGATTTTGCGTCGCATCATTAGAGTTCTATCTCAATCATCGCTCCCCAATATGAAAGAAAAGTAGTGAAAGGGTGGGGATGAAGATGAAAATAGCAAAGAGCGAGAGAGGGAAAAAGAAAGATGGATTAGATGAAAAGGAATGTTTTCATGTATCAATTTTCTTGAGAGAAGTCGAGAAAAAGATGTCTAGAAAAGTCAAACTAGAGGAATTTGTAGAGTTCTAAACTTTCAAGAGAGTTTTGAATATGGTTTGCCTTTGAATATAGCATAAGCCTTCTCTGAGCCTTGTTTGCTTTGTTTAATTCCTCGCATTCCGTTTTGGTTCTTTTCAATTATTTTGACTCAACTAACAGTTGACTCAATTAATTTTTATTATTTGTACTATTTAATAATATATTCTTATGGGTTGTTTGGGATCAATTTTTATTTTTTGTTTTTTGTTTTTAAAGATAAAAAATAAGAAACAAACAAGAAATAATGTTTGGTTATCTATTTTTTATTTTTTTTTCAAATTTTTATTTTCTGTTTGAACACTATTATTTTTAAAACTCTAAAAACAACAAAAAACATGTTTTTTTGCTATTTTAAAAACACGGGAAACAACCTCTCCTCGTCTATCCAGTCTCCCTCGCGATGCCTCCTTCCCTCTCGCGTTCGTGACCGAAACTCTCCCTCTCGGCCCGAAACTCTTGCATTTACTCGTCGACGCCGCTCCTTTCTCTTTTGCCTTTCTCCTTCGACGTTCGACCTTTCGTCTCCTCGCATACCCTGTCTCCTCTTTTCGGCTGAGGAATTTGGTGCTATTGAGAAATCAGGTGCTTCCTCAACGCTTCCCCTTATCAAGTTGAACCATGGATAACGGTGATGCAATTGAAATAACTAGAGAGGCAATATGGTCAGATAGAAATGAACAAATCTTCATTCAACTAATGAAGATTGAAGTCATTAATGAGAATAAGCAAACAATAACTTTTAGTCCAGCTGCATGATCACACATTATGCAAAAATTTGAATTATCTACAAAAAGAAAATACAAGCAAGAACAATTGAGAAATAAGTTCAATATGTTTAAAACTTGTTGGAGAGAAATTTCTAGCTTATTGAAAGAGATTGAAATTAGTTATAACGCAACCACAGGTCAATTTATTGCATCTGAAGAGATATGGGCCAAATTATATAAGATATTTATTTTATATTATATTTAATCCAAAATTTATATGTTATTATTCTCATAGTTTTGCTAATCATGATATTTATTTTCCAATATATAGGTCAATAAAAGTGCAAAAATATTTCAGAAAAAAGATGCCCAANCATATATGGGCCAAATTATATGATATTTATTTTATATTATATTTAATCCAAAATTTATATGTTATTATTCTCATAGTTTTGTTAATCATGATATTTATTTTCCAATATATAGGTCAATAAAAGTGCAAAAATATTTTAGAAAAAAGATGCCCAATGTATGGTCTCTCTGTTGTATTAATGGTTACACAACTGCAACGAGAACTCTGAAATATTTTTCTACCATAATCCCTTCAGACACTAAGGAAGAAAATGAGATTGGAGAAATTGAAACAAAACTTGTGGTGAAGTATAAAGGAAAATTATCGATTCAACGTGCAAAGAATATAATAATTTCAAATGTGATTGTCCCTACACTTCAAGTTTTAAGTGAGAGTTCAAAAAGAAGGGTTGATATCATAGAAAAGAAATTATGCATCTCAACTGGATCTTCTAATGAGAGCTCTGAATTTTTGTTGGTTGAATGTATGAAGTTTCTTAACTTAATATAAGACTTAGATTACATTAATTCCTTGAAAGTTTTACATAAGTTTCAAGAAGCTGCAATATGGNAGATGCCCAATGTATGGGTCTCTCTGTTGTATTAATGGTTACACAACTGCAACGAGAACTCTGCAATATCTTTCTACCAGAATCCCTTCAGATACTAAGGAAGAAAATGAGATTGGAGAAATTGAAACAAAACTTGTGGTGAAGTATAAAGGAAAATTATCGATTCAACGTGCAAAGAATATAATAATTTCAAATGTGATTGCCCCTACACTTTAAGTTTTAAGTGAGAGTTCAAAAAGAAGGGTTGATATGATAGAAAAGAAATTATGTATCTCAACTGGATCTTCTAATAAGAGCTCTGAATTTTTGTTGGTTGAATGTATGAAGTTTCCAAACTTAATATAAAACTTAGATTACATTAATTCCTTGAATGTTTTACATAAGTTCCAAGAAGCTGCAATATGGATGAAGATATTTCTTCAAATACCTGTAGCAGAAGGAAATGTTGGATTATTAATTTGAAATGGCTTGTTCATCACGATGAACCCTCGTTATCTTGTGTGTTTATGTTTTAAATGTGTCATGTTTACTTTTTTTTCACTTTCGTTATTGTTGTCGAACATCTTATTAGCTTAGGTTATGATTATGTTGCATGTTTGTGATTTTTAAAGCTTGCAATTGATGTGCTGATGCATTGTTAATATACATATGAACTGTTCTACTAGAGATCTATTTCTTTTTCTTGGAAATGAAAAGAGCATTGTGATTTTCATCTTCCAAAATTTCTAGCACGAAGTTTATTTCTCAAATTTTTATTTAGTTTGATTTGCATTGTTTATCAATTCGTATTGTAGGTAAACATCATATCGACCCAATATAAGATTTCGAAAGTGATATCAAAGAAGAACTTGAACTAGCAATTGCTCTTACTTGTGTTGATGATTATGATAACATTATTTAACAAAAGAACCATGTCGCTCTTACTTGTGTTGATGATTATGATAAACATTATTTAACAAAAGAACCATGTCGAACCATGTCTAAACTTAATATAAGACTTAGATTACATTAATTATTCGAAAGTTTTACATAAGTTACAAGAAGATGCAATATGGATGAAGATATTTCTTCAAATACATGATAGCAGAAGGAAATGTTGGATTATTAATTTGAAATGGCTTGTTCATCATGATGAACCCTTTGAGCCCTCCTTATCTTATGTGTTTGTGTTTTAAATGTGTCATATTTACTTTTTTTCACTTCGTTATTGTTGTCGAACATCTTATCAGCTTAGGTTATGGTTATGTTGCATGTTTGTGATTTTAAAAGCTTGTGATTGATGTGTTGATGCATTGTTAATATTCATATGAACTGTTCTACGAGTGATCTACTTTTTTTTCTTGGAAATGAAAAGAGTATTGTGATTTTTTATCTTCAAGATTTCTAACACGAAGTTTATTTCTCAAATTTTTATTTAGTTTGATTTGCATTGTTTATCAATTCATATTGTAGGTAAACATTATATGGACCAATATAAGATTTCGAAAGTGATATTAAAGAAGAACTTGAACTAGCAATCGCTCTTACTGGTGTTGATGATTATGATAAACATTATTTAACAAAAGAACCATGTCAAACTTCTACTCTTCAAAGTCACAAGTATGTAATTGAAATACTGCGAGGACATTCAGCTCGCTGCTTTGAAAATTATAGAATTGATACTCATGTTATCATTAATTTACTACCTTATTGAAGCGTAAAAGTCTTGTGAAGAACTCAAGATGACGGGCTGTAGAGGAACACCTTGTAATTTTTATGTATATTTTATCGCATAATGAATGCCTAAAAGTGGTTGTTGAACGATTTCAACATTCATTAGAGACAATCTCATGACATTTCAAAAAGACTTTGGAAGCAATTTGTCACTTGGGAATTGAAATTATTATTCCACCATCATTTGAGATGATCCCTCCTAAGATCTAGTATAAGCCAAGGTATTATCCTTTTTTAAGGTACTTTAAAATTTAAAAAATTAATTTATTTGTTTCTTTAGTTATAAATATTAATTTATGCGAGTTTTATGAATAGAATTGTATAGGTGCGATTGATGGAACACTATTTTCCTACGCATGTACCTTAGAAAGATCAAATTTCTTATTGAAGAAAGCATAAAGAGCCAAACCAAAATGTTACGTGTACATGTGGATTTGAAATGATGTTTGCGCACTTATTGTCGGGTTGGGAGGGAAAAACAAATAATGCGAGAATATTTCTAGAATGAATTTGAAATCCTCAATTAAATTTTCCGATGCCGCCTCAAGGTATGTCAATTTTATTCTTATTAGATTATGTAATTAATAATGATATTTATAGTGAAATATGTATGTACATGTGTTTTACGAAAATAACAAAATGTTATCTCGTTGACCAGGATTATGCTAATATGCCAGAATTCTTAACACCATACAGAGGAACAAGATATCATTTGCTTGATTATCAAGAAAGCGCTCAACCTCAAAAATAAGAAATTTTTAATTATAGACATTCTTCTTTAAGAAGTGTTATTGAGCGATATTTTGGAGTTCTAAAAGCAAGATTTTCAATCTTTAATAGAATGTCTCCTTATGGTTTATGCACACAATGTTATATTGTTACTATTTGTTGCATGCTACATAATTTTATAAGATCATAATCTAGAGGAGATACATTATTTAAGATGTACGGAAATGAAAATTTTATAGTTGATATAGAAAGAGGATCTACATCAACTCTTGCCTTGTAAGTCTAGTCATTTGTTTAACTCATGTTCCTTGAGAATTCATTTTTAAAAAATATTGGCAGCATTCTGACATCTCACCCTCTTAGGGGCATCCAATGGGATGCTTGGCCTATCTAGCATGCTAAAAAAGGTGTATTATGGGTGTTGTCAGCGACACTATGATTGTGATCTTTTGCACCTGTTTTGTTAAGAAAATATGCATACATAAAAGTCTACAAATATATTTTTGTTGTGTCAAGTATATTGCTTATGAGCGCTTAGGGGGCTTACAAATAATTTTCCCCATCGCATCAAGTACAGAATATACATGTACTTAAATATTAGGGCGNATCTTCCAAAATTTCTAGCACGAAGTTTATTTCTTAAATTTTTTTTTAGTTTGATTTGCATTATTTATCAATTTGTATTGTATGTAAACATCATATGGACCCAATATAAGATTTCGAAAGTGATATCAAAGAAGAACTTGAACTAGCAATTGCTTTTACTTGTGTTGATGATTATGATAAACATTATTTAACAAAAGAACCATGTCGCTCTTACTTGTGTTGATGATTATGATAAACATTATTTAACAAAAGAACCATGTAGAATCATGTCTAAACTTAATATAAGACTTAGATTACATTAATTATTCGAAAGTTTTATATAAGTTACAAGAAGATGCAATATGGATGAAGATATTTCTTCAAATACATGATAGCAGAAGGAAATGTTGGATTATTAATTTGAAATGGCTTGTTCAACACGATGAACCCTATGAGCCCTCCTTATCTTATGTGTTTGTGTTTTAAATGTGTCATGTTTACTTTTTTTCACTTTCGTTATTGTTGTCGAACATCTTATCAACTTAGGTTATGGTTATGTTGCATGTTTGTGATTTTAAAAGCTTGTGATTGATGTGTTGATGCATTGTTAATATTCATATGAACTGTTCTACGAGTGATCTACTTTTTTTTCTTGGAAATGAAAAGAGTATTGTGATTTTTTATCTTCAAGATTTCTAATACAAAGTTTATTTCTCAAATTTTTATTTAGTTTGATTTACATTGTTTATCTATTCGTATTGTAGGTAAACATTATATGGATCAATATAAGATTTCAAAGGTGATATTAAAGAAGAACTTGAACTAGCAATCACTCTTACTTGTGTTGATGATTATAATAAACATTATTTAACAAAAGAACCATGTCGAAATTCTACTCTTCAAAGTCACAAGTATGTAATTGAAATACTGCGAGGACATTCAGCTCGCTGCTTTGAAAATTATAGAATTGATACTCATGCTATCATTAATTTACTACCTTATTGAAGCGTAAAAGTCTTATGAAGGACTCAAGATGACGGGCTGTAGAGGAACAACTTGTAATTTTTATGCTTATTTTATCGCATAATGAATGCCTAAAAGTGGTTGTTGAACTATTTCAACATTCATTGGAGACAATCTCATGACATTTCAGAAAGACTTTGGAAGCAATTTGTCACTTGGGAATTAAAATTATTATTCCACCATCATTTGAGATGATCCCTTAAGATCTAGTATAAGCCAAGGTATTATCCTTTTTTTAAGGTACGTTAAAATTTAAAAAATTTATTTATTTGTTTCTTTAGTTATAAATATTAATTTATGCGAGTTTTATGAATAGAATTGTATAGGTGCAATTGATGGAACACTATTTTCCTAGGCATGTACCTTAGAAAGATCAAATTTCTTATTGAAGAAAGCATAAAGAGCCAACCCAAAATGTTACGTGTGCATGTGGATTTGAAATGATGTTTGCGCACTTATTGTCGGGTTGGGAGGGAACAACAAATAATGCGAGAATATTTCTAGAATGAATTTGAAATCCTCAGTTAAATTTTTCGATGCCGCCTCAAGGTATGTCAATTTTATTCTTATCAGATTATGTAATTAATAATGATATTTATAGTGAAATATGTATGTACATGTTGTTTACAAAAATAAGAAAATGTTATCTCGTTGACCAGGATTGTGCTAATATGCCAGAATTCTTAACACCATACAGAGGAACAAGATATCATTTGCTTGATTATCAAGAAGGCGCGTAACCTCAAAAACAAGAAATCTTTAATTATAGACATTCTTCTTTAAGAAGTGTTATTGAGCGATATTTTGGAGTTCTAAAAGCAAGATTTTCAATCTTTAATAGAATGTCTCCTTATGGTTTATGCACGCNGATTTTGCACACATAGGAAACACCAGACAAAATATAAAGAAATCATCAATAAAAGCAAAATAATATCTAAAACCTTGATAAGAAGTAATTGGGGAGAGACCCCATACATCACTATGAATAAGTTCTAGACATTTGTATTGATGTCCTATGCTAGATACAAATGGTTGTTTGTGGTTTTTTGTAAGATTGCATCTAATACATGAATTTGAACTAGAAGGTATGGGAAGAGTGATGTTTTGATATGGCTGCCATAATGGCGTCGTGTGGATGTCCCAATCATTGATGCTACAATTCAGTTTGTTGTGTTTTGGAAAGAGATGTAGTAAGAGCTTGTGCTAGATAGGTAGATACTGGAGTTGAGTAGAGTCCTTCAGAGATGGGTCTTTGAGAAGAGTCTGCTGAGTCTAAGGATCAGAAATACAAAAGCCGTGAGGATCAAATGACACTACAACATTGTTTTCTGTGCTTAGTTTGTGGATGGATAGAAGATTGCGAGAGAGAAGAGGTGTATGATGAATTTGGCAGAGTCTGAGTTTACTATTTGGAGTGGGAAGAAGTCTAAAACACCTTTATGCTGAATCGGAACGGTTTGTTCTTTGCCCACCAGTACTCGTCCATTCCCATGATATGATGTAAATGGTTGAAGTTGGCTTAAGATCAAACGTGAAGTGTGCAGTCGCCCCAGAGTCTAGAACCCTTTCTTTGGAGGTAGCATTGAGGGCTTGGGCTGAAGTAATAGAGTATACTCGAGATTTGTCCGATGCCAACAAATAGATGCGAAGTGACCATTTTTATGACATATTTGGCATGTTATATTGGATCTAGTTGATGTTCTTCCTCGTGAAACATTGGAATAACCTCCTCTAGAATTTGTTGACTGATTTTGGCCTCTTCCCTTGGTAACGGCTGTGTTGCGTCCTCCGTATGTATTCAGCGCCATGTGGTTGTTGGATGTAGCAATGAACTTTGCATTCTCATTATTAATATTGATCTCCTCACTTGAGAGTAGACAACAGAGATCATCCAATGCGATGGGTTGAAGTGATGTTCTAATGGCTGTTTCAAAAGCATTGTATGTTATTTTGGATCCATGCCAAATGATCTCAAAAATAACACCGTCACTGTCTTTTTAAAAGTGAAATACTCCTTTTTATGCATAGGTTCATGACACCAAGGTGTTATAGGTGTAAATATCAAAATTTGGTTGTTAGATATGTAAAAACATAAGAATTATATAGTATGCATGTAAATTTCCTTTTTTTCTTTGTATTGCCATCATTAGAATTTCATTTAATATGGCTGCTTAGTTATTTTTGGTTTTTTCATAATTTATTTCTGCTATAGTTCAAAGAATTTGTTCTAAACCAGCCTGAGGCATATGAAATGATGATAGGAGAGCAGTTATTTCGTAGACCTGGAGATCCTCCTATTGACCAAGTTCTTCAGGACCTGAACACAGAGAAAAATGTAGATCGTTCAAATGATGAACTATAGTTTTGTGTATTTTTTTTTTTTCAAATTTTACTGGAAGCTTTACATGCATACCACTCAATTTCTGTGTATTTACATATCTAACACCTAAACTTCTATCTCTTATCCATGTATGGAAAAATGTGTTTTTAACTTTTTAAAGTTAAAATAGTGCTATTTTTTATGTGATGTGAAATATTTGAGTGGTAAAAATGAAAACAGTAATGTTTAGGTGCTGGATATGTAAATACACAGGAATTGGGCAGTATTTGTAATTGCTAAAAACTTAATGCAATGTTCATTAAATACCGGTTTTATTATTTATTTGTTTACATATTCTATGTTCAGTCTTATACACTTCATAACATATATATATATATATATATATATAT
>JXCR01146371.1:44684-55246 GCA_002079205.1 Phalaenopsis hybrid cultivar
GAGTATACCTGCTTTGTTGTGACAATATAAACTTGAGAGCTCGCAAATCTCAAGGCATCTGATATACCTGGATAAAATCTAAACCAAAATCTATGTAAATTAATCAAGTAAATGCAGTCAAAATGGAAAGTATTAACGTAATCCCTCGACTATAGTCGAATAAGATTTTAGTTTATTTTGTAGGAGGGTTTACAAACATACCACTTGATTCCGATGTATTTACATATGTAATGCCTAAACTTTATTTTTTTACATATATGTCATCTTGCCTATACATAAAAAGTATATTTTACATTTTAGTAGTTAAAGCAGTAGTATTTTTATGTGATGTATGAGATTTGGGCGGTATTTATGTAANAAAAAAATATTGGCAGCATTCTGACGTCTCTCCCTCTTAGGGGCATCCAATTGGATGCTTGGCCTACCTAGCATGCTTAAAAAGGTGTATTATGGGTGTTGTCAGAGACACTATGATTGTGATCTTTTGCACCTGTTTTGTTAAGAAAATATGCATACATAAAAGTCTACAAATATATTTTTATTGTGTCAAGTATATTGCTTATGAGCACTTAGGGGGCTTACAAATAGTTTTCTCCATCGCATCAAGTACAGAATATACATATACTTAAATGTCAAGGCGACACAAAATTTACAATTTATTTCTTTTACTCTTTTTTACTTTGTCTTTTTTCTTGATAGATTTTTCTCCAAATTTTTTTTTTCTATGCCTCTTTTCTTTTTTTTCTTTTTTTAATCTTTCTAATAGAGAGATGGGGAGAGGGAGAGGGAGACTGCAAAAGGGTGAGTGTCTTGTGTAGAGAGATAAAGTGAGAGGGAGTGTGGGAGATGGAAGAGAGAGAAATAGAGGGAGGGGTAATTGGGGGGTTAGAGAAGAATAGGTCTGTGAGTTTAGCTTGAAGATCGTTAATCGCTCGAAATTGATTCGAATTTTGGCTTGAATCAAAATAAACAAGACGAATCATGAGCCAAAATTTTTTATTGAATTTTTTTTGCTGCAAAATCAGATTGTTTACAATCCTAGTGTTGTTAGGACTGTGAATTTAGAGAATTAGCTCGAAGGTCATTGATCGCTCGAAAATTGATTCAAATTTTTGCTCGGATTGAGATCTGTTTTAAATAAACTAGCTGAGCTACAGGCCAAAAATTTGTATCTAATTTTTTTCAAGCCAATTTTGAGCTGACCCAACTCGGCTCGAAATCGGGAAGTGAGGGAAGGAGAATGGCGAAACAGTAAAGTTGAGAGAAAAGGGAGAGAGTTGTTTGGAAGGAAGAGAAGGAAGAAGGGGTGACGGAGAAAAAATGAAGAGGGAAAGTAGTACGGGGAAAGATGAAGGAATACGAGGGAAGAGGAAGAAGGTTGGTGGCCGGCTAAGCTCAGGCAGTGGCGGCCTGCAGATCAGATGATGGCGGTCACATTTACAAGCCATAGCAATGTTGGGCAGCTGTGTTTGGTGTGGGCTTGGGACGGTGTGGGATGGGCCAACAATTGTCATTGGGTTAGTTAGCACATTGGATGCTCCAACCCAATCCTCACACTAATAAACCTCTAAAAGGAAATCTCGAGGGCTATATTTATTTATAACTTCTGTGTTCATAATTTTTTTCTGCATATAATATCATAGTAAAAAACTTGNATGACATTTACAAGCCATAGCAATGTGGGGCAGCTGTGTTTGGTGTGGGCTTGGGACGGTGTGGGATGGGCCAACAATTGTCACTGGGTTAGTTAGCACATTGGATGATCCAACCCAATCCTCACACTAATAAACCTCTAAAAGGAAATCTTGAGGGCTATATTTATTTATAACTTCTGTGTTCATAATTTTTTTCTGCATATAATATCATAGTAAAAAACTTGNATATATAATTTTAGGCAATTCAGGATAGACACATATGAAGATGTGTCGAATAAATAAATAAAGGGGCTTTTACATGCATAGCACCCGAAACATTGCTATCTACAAATCTAGCACTCTCTTTTATTTATTTTTCAAATTCTCACTCAATTATCAAAATTCATGATAAAACCCCATCCTATATTTTTTCATTTTTATCAAATTCTCAATGGTTTGATTGTGGCACTAATAAATTTATTGATTCGGTAGTTCAAAAATAACACTTGGGTGCTAGATTTTGTAAATAGCAGTGTTTTGGGTTCTATGTCTAACAATCCATGCTTGGGTTATGCATATTGCGGGTTAACTGAAATAGCCATAAAAATAGCTAAATTTTGTAGTAGCAGACTCCTAAGATGCACTTAGATTAGAAAGAAACAACTGAAATATGGATTTAAGGATTGATTTGTTTAGATTGTTTTTTTTATGATCTTGGTTCAAATTTATGAGAGGTTTGAGTTTTTTTCCAAGGATAACAAGCTCATCCGAAGACACGAAGATGATTATAGGATGGAGGGGAATGATGAAGATGTTCGTATGGTGATATGTGAGACGTGGTTATGTAGGCATATGATTAATGAGATGTATGGTGGTTTGGAGGCTGTCAAACCATAATTTGTAAGGGAGGTGTGTTTGTTATAATAAGGCCCGAGTTGTCTCAATGAGATGATGTTTGCTTCCTTTCGATGACGCCGTTTTGCTCAGGTGTGTAGGAACATGAATATTGATGTAGAATGCCAAGATCATTGAGAAAAGTATTTAAGATATTATTATATTCTTTTCCTCCATCAGGCCGAAGGATTTTGTTTGTAGTATTGAACTGATTTAATGAAGTTGATAGTAATGTATATTATCTCTGATTTTGCACACATAGGAAACACCGGACAAAATATAAAAAAATCATCAATAAAAGCAATATAATCTCTAAAACCTTGATAAGAAGTAATTGGGGAGAGACCCCATACATCACCATGAATAAGTTCTAGACATTTGTATTGATGTCCTATGCTAGATACAAATGGTTGTTTGTGGCTTTTTGTAAGATTGCATGTAATACATGAATTTGAGCTAGAAGGTATGGGAAGAGAGTGACGTTTTGATATGGCTGCCATAATGGCGTAGTGTGGATGTCCCAATCATTGATGCTACAATTCAGTTTGTTGTGTTTTGGAAAGAGATGCAGTAAGAGCTTGTGCTAGATAGGTAGATGTTGGAGTGGAGTCCTTCAGAGATGGCTCCTTTGAGAAGAATCTGTTGAGTCTAAGGATCAGAAATAACAAAAGCCGTGAGGATCAAATGACACTACAACATTGTTTTCTTTGCTTAGTTTGTGGATAGATAGAAGATTGTGAGAGAGAAGAGGTATATGATAAATTTGGCAGAGTCTGAGCTTACTATTTGGAGTGGGAAGAAGTCTAACACCTTTATGCTGAATCGGAACGATTTGTTCTTTGCCCACCAGAACTCGTCCATTCCCATGATATGATGTAAATGGTTGAAGTTGGCTTAAGATCAAACGTGAAGTGTGCAGTGGGAAGAAGTGTGCAGTGGGAAGAAAACAACATTGTTTTCTTTGCTTAGTTTGTGGATAGATAGAAGATTGTGAGAGAGAAGAGGTGTATGATGAATTTGGCAGAGTCTGAGCTTACTATTTGGAGTGGGAAGAAGTCTAACACCTTTATGCTGAATCGGAACGATTTGTTCTTTGCCCACCAGAACTCGTCCATTCCCATGATATGATGTAAATGGTTGAAGTTGGCTTAAGATCAAACGTGAAGTGTGCAGTCGCCCCAGAGTCTAGAACCCTTTCTTTGGAGGTAGCATTGAGGGCTTGGGCTGAAGTAATAGAGTATACTCGAGATTTGTCCGATGCCAACAAATAGATGCGAAGTGACCATTTTTATGACATATTTGGCATGTTATATTGGATCTAGTTGATGTTCTTCCTCCTCGTGAAACATTGGAATAACCTCCTCTAGAATTTGTTGACTGATTTTGGCCACTTCCCTTGGTAACGGTTGTGTTGCGTCCTCCATATGTATTCAGCGCCATGTGGTTGTCGGATGTAGCAATGAACTTTGCATTCTCATTGTTAATATTGATCTCCTCACTTGAGAGTAGACAACAGAGATCATCCAATGCGATGGGTTGAAGTGATGTTCTAATGGCTGTTTCAAAAGCATTGTATGTTATTTTGGATCCATGCCAAATGATCTCAAAAATAACACCGTCACTGTCTTTTTAAAAGTGAAATACTCCTTTTTATGCATAGGTTCATGACACCAACGTGTTATAGGTGTAAATATCAAAATTTGGTTGTTAGATATGTAAATACATAAGAATTATATAGTATGCATGTAAATTTCCTTTTTTTCTTTGTATTGCCATCATTAGAATTTCATTTAATATGGCTGCTTAGTTATTTTTGGTTTTTTCATAATTTATTTCTGCTTTAGTTCAAAGAATTTGTTCTAAGCCAGCCTGAGGCATATGAAATGAAGATAGGAGAGCAGTTAATTCGTAGAGCTGGAGATCCTCCTATTGACCAAGTTCTTGAGGACCTGAACAGAGAGAAAAATGTAGATCATTCAAATGATGAACTATAGTTTTGTGTATTTTTTTTTTCAAATTTTATTGGAAGCTTTACATGCATACCACTCAATTTATGTGTATTTTTATCCAACACATAACTTAATGCAGTGTTCATTAAATACCGGTTTTATTATTTATTTGTTTACATATTGTATGTTCAGTCTTATACACTTCATAATTTATATATATATATATCTATTATTAAAGGTGAATGTAACATATTAAATAAATAGCTAGATTTGTATATTTGAGTATCATTTTGTTAGGTTATATGTTTGAATTATTTGTAATAAATATATTTTTTGAACTGTTAATATTTTGCATATCTTAAAGTAAAGTAAATTTTTTATATGGAACCATTAAATTATGATATTAGTGCTTCCGTGCCAAATAAATTTTAGGGTTCGTTTGATAATGTTATTAGAAAAAAAAAATTGCATGGAAATTGAAAAACAGCTTTCGTGTTAGTTTCAGCTGTTTTTCAAATTTTATTTTATTAATCATGTCTCTTTTAGGGGTTATTTGGAAGACCTGTTGATTATTTATAATCTACTGATAATCAAATTATTTTGATAATCTACATATTTTGGATAGTCTATTCAGAACAACTTATTTACAGCTGTTGTTGGATAAATGATCATTCTGCTCATGTTTGATTAAGCTGTTTGCAATAAAATTTATGAGTACAGAAATGGATAAAACAAACTTACATAAATCATTCATTAACACCTCACTATGTCAACAAAACTATATTTTGAAGGGAAAGTGGACAGCCCATAGCAAGAACTTTCAGTTTCAATGCATTTACATATCTACTCTCAATGTCAATGCATTTACATATCTACACTTAAACTTTATAACACCCAAAACTTTCATATCACATGGCCAAAAGAAAGAGCTATCATCAATAAAAATTTTCAGGACAGAGTTCAAGATTCAAAACAAGCAATCCCTAGCCAGGCCAAAAAATTTTTAGAACCCTCTTAGGTGGAAATGGAAAAAGTAATCATAAACCAAAAAAAAAAAGAGCTTCCTCAGAGAAGTTTAAAAAATGCGAATAAGGAGCCTTTGCTATCCAAAAATGAGAATCCAGTAGTCCTTAAAAAATGTGAATCCAAAAATGCTTAGAGTGATTCGATTCTCTTTGATCCTCTTCTCCACGAAAAGCTGGCCCTTCGAGCTGCGTTCGTGTTCGGGTCCCGCCGAGCTTCGCTCGAAACAACGAAGGGTTTTCTTTCGCGAGAGAAGGGCAGAGGAGACGCGGAAGGGCAGAGAGGATCAAGATGGAGGAATCGGCGACCGAGGGAAAGCAGAAGTGCAGAGGGGATTGGGATTGTGACGGAAGAATCAGCGACCAAAAGTTTTTGTTTCTCAAGAGAAGGGCAGAGGGGACACGGACTGGATCAAGATGGAGGGCTTCCACGTAATACTCTCGAACGAGAAGCGGAAAGCGGATGCCAGGTGCTGCCCCGAATAACGAATGATCTGCATCCGGCGATTTCCTATCGCGATATAAACGTGCGAAACAAATTTTCGATCGTCGTTTTTCAAATGCCGACCGTAGTAATAAACTGCCCCAAACAGGCACTTAGTTTACAATATCTTCAATACTATTTTAAAAAGAATTATGATGAGATTTTATAGTCAAATCAACTAAAATGTACATATCTTTTTTCAAATAATACAATATATATATATATATATATATATATATANTAAATAGCTAGATTTGTATATTTGATTATCATTTTATTAGGTTATATGTTTGAATTATTTGTAATAAATATATTTTTTTTGAACTGTTAATATTTTGCATATCTTAAAGTAAAGTAATTTTTTTATATGGAACCATGAAATTATGATATTAGTGCTTCAATGCCAAATAAAGCTTATGGTTCGTTTGATAATGTTATTAGAAAAAAAAAAATTGCATGGAAATTGAAAAACAGCTTTCGTGTTAGTTTCAATTTTTTCAAATTTTATTTTATTAATCATGTCTCTTGTAGGGGCTGTTTGGGACAACTGTTGATTATTTATAATCTGCTGATAAGTAGATTATTCTGATAATCTACATATTTTGGGGTAGTCTATTCAGAACAGTTTATTGACAATTGTTGTTGGATAAATGATCATTCTGCTCATGTTTGATTAAGCTGTTTGCAATAAAACTGTATGAGTACAGAAATAGATAAAACAGACTTACATAAATCATTCATTAACACCTCATTATGTCAACAAAACTATATTTTGAAGGGAAAGTGGGCAGCCCATAGCAAGAACTTTCAGTTTCAATGCATTTACATATTTACTCTCAGTGTCAATGCATTTACATATCTACACTTAAAACTTTATAACACCCAAAACTTTCATATCACATGGCCAAAAGAAAGAGCTATCATCAATAAAAAATTTCAGGACAGAGTTCAAGATTCAAAACAAGCAATCCCTAGCCAGGCCAACAAATTTTTAGAACCCTCTTAGGTGGAAATGGAAAAAGTAATCATAAACCGAAAAAAAAAAAGAGCTTCCTCAGAGAAGTTTAAAAAATGCGAATAAGGATCCTTTGCTATCCAAAAATGAGAATCCAGTAGTCCTTAAAAAGCGTGAATTCAAAAATGCTTAGAGTGATTCGATTCTCTTTGATCCTCTTCTCCACAAAAAGCTGGCCCTTCGAGCTGCGTTCGTGTTCGGGTCCCGCCGAGCTTCGCTCGAAACAACGAAGGGTTTTCTTTCACGAGAGAAGGGCAGAGGGGATTAGGATGGAGGAATCAGCGATGAGGGAAAGCGGAAGTGCAGAGGGGATCGGGATTGTGACGGAGGAATCGGCGACCGAAGGTTTTGTTTCACAAGAGAAGGGCAGAGGGGGCACGCACTGGATCGAGATGGAGGGCTTCCGCGTAATAATCTCGAACGAGAAGCGGAAAGCGGGATGCCAGGTGCTGCCCCGAATAACGAATGATCCACATCTGGCGATTTCCTACCGCGATACAAACGTGTGAAACAAATTTTCGATCGACATTTTTAAAACGCTGACCACATTAATAAGCTGCCCCAAACGGGCACTTAGTTTACAATATCTTCAATACTATTTTAAAAAAAATTATGATGAGATTTTATGGTCAAATCAACTAAAATGTACATATCTTTTTTCAAATAATACAATATATATATATATATATATATATATANGAGTTCTCACACACGTATTTAACACACACACACGCACGCACACACGTGCACGCGCACGCGCACGCGCGTGCACACACACACACACACGAAGATGTGTGGGATATGTCAAATAAATAAATAAAGGGGCTTTTACATGCATAACACCCGAAACATTGCTATCTACAAATCTAGCCCTCTCTTTTATTTATTTTTCAAATTCTCACTCAATAATCAAAATTCATGATAAAAACCCATCCTATATATTTTCATTTTTATCAAATTCTCAATGGTTTGATTGTGGCACTAATAAATTTATTGATTCAGTAGTTCAAAAATTGCACCTGGGTGCTAGATTTTGTAAATAGCAGCGGGTTAACTGAAATAGCGATAAAAATATCTAAATTTTGTAGTAGTTGTAGACTCCTAAGAAGCACTTAGATTAGAAAGAAACAACTGAAATATGGATTTAAGGATTGATTTGTTTATATTGTTATTTTTTATGATCTTGGTTCAAATTTATGAGAGGTTTGAGGTTTTTTCCAAGGATAACAAGCACGTCTGAAGACACGAAGATGATTATAGGATGGAGGGGAATGATGAAGCTGTTCGTATGGTGATATGTGAGACATGGTTCATGTAGGCATATGATTAATGAGATGTGTGGTGGTTTGGAGGCTGTCAAACCATAATTTATAAGGGAGGCGTGTTTGTTATAATAAGGCCCGAGTTGTCTCAATGAGATGATGTTGCTTCCTTTTGACGACACCATTTTGCTCAGGTGTGTAGGAACATGAATATTGATGTAGAATGCCAAGATCATTGAGAAAAGTATTTAAGATATTATTATATTCTTTTCCTCCATCAGGCCGAAGGATTTTGTTTGTAGTATTGAACTGATGTTGAACTGATTTAATGAAGTTGATAGTAATGTATATTATCTCCAATTTTGCACACATAGGAAACACCGGACAAAATATAAAAAAATCATCAATAAAAGCAAAATAATATCTAAAACCTTGATAAGAAGTAATTGGGGAGAGACCCCATACATCACTATGAATAAGTTCTAGACATTTGTATCGATGTCCTGTGCTAGATACAAATGGTTGTTTGTGGTTTTTTGTAAGATTGCATGTAATACATGAATTTGAACTAGAAGGTATGGGAAGAGAGTGACATTTTGATATGGCTGCCATAATGGCGTAGTGTGGATGTCCCAATCATTGATGCTACAATTCAGTTTGTTGTGTTTTGAAAAGAGATGTAGTAAGAGCTTGTGCTAGATAGGTAGAGGTTGGAGTGGAGTAGAGTCCTTTAGAGATGGGTCTTTGAGAAGAATCTGTTGAGTCTAAGGATCAGAAATAACAAAAACCGTGAGGATCAAATGACACTACAACATTGTTTTCTTTGCTTAGTTTGTGGATGGATAGAAGATTGGAAGAGAAAGGAGGTGTATGATGAATTTGGCAGAGTCTGAGCTTACTATTTGGAATGGGAAGAAGTTAACACCTTTATGCTGAATCGGAAGGGTTTGTTCTTTGCCCACCAGAACTTGTCCATTCCCATGATATGATGTAACTGGTTGAAGTTGGCTTAAGATCAAACGTTAAGTGTGCAGTCTGTCACCTCCCAAAAGAGCCCTTATGTGTGGTGGGCAGCCCAGGACTTAAATACTGCTTTTCGGCCCTACACCTAGCCAATGTGGGACTATTTGTCTGTGACAAGTCGCTCCAGAGTCTAGAACCCTTTCTTTGGAGGTAGCGTTGAGGGCTTGGGCTGAAGTAATAGAGTATACTCGAGATTTGTCTGATGCCAACAAATGGATGCGAAGTGACCATTTTTATGGCATATTTAGCTTGTTATATTGGGTCTAGTTGATGTTCTTCCTCCTCGTGAAACATTGGAATAACCTCCTGTAGAATTTGTTGACTGGTTTTGGCCTCTTCCCTTGGTAATGGTTGTGTTGTGTCCTCTTTATGCATAGGTTCATGACTTTTTATGCATAGGTTCATGACACCAAGGTGTTATAGGTGTAAATATCAAAATTTGGTCGTTAGATATGTAAATACATAAGAATTATATAGTATGCATGTAAATTTCTTTTTTTTTTCATTTTTTCCCCTATTTTTTTCTTTGTATTGCCATCATTAGAATTTCATTTAATATGGCTGCTTAGTTATTTTTGGTTTTTTCATAATTTATTTCTGCTATAGTTCAAAGAATTTGTTCTAAGCCAGCCTCAGGCATATGAAACGAAGATAGGAGAGCAGTTAATTCGTAGACCTGGAGATCCTCCTATTGACCAAGCTCTTGAGGACCTGAACACAGAGAAAAATGTAGATCATTCAAATGATGAACTATAGTTATATGTATATATTTTTTTTTTCAAATTTTATTGGAAGCTTTACATGCATACCACTCAATTTCTGTGTATTTACATATCTAACACCTAAACTTCTATCTCTTATCTATGTATGGAAAAATGCGTTTTTAACTTTTTTTAAGTTAACATAGTGCTATTTTTGATATGATATGAAATATTTGAGTGGGCAAAATGTAAAAAAAGTAATGTTTAGGTGTTGGATATTGAAATATATAAGACCTTTTGTAAATGCTTATATTGTTAATTTGCACAATTGGACAAGGTTGAACAAAAATATGAAATTTATATGAATGAACAAATTTGAGGGTTGACTCCATTTATATTTATGAACATTTTTGTTATTGTTTAGCATATAGCTTGCTACTAACTTCATGAAATGCTCATTAAATACCCTTTTTATTATTTATTTGTTTACTTATTATATGTCAAGTCTTATTAACTTATATATATATATATATATATATATATATATATATATATATATATATATATATAGAAACATA
>JXCR01146371.1:61164-93522 GCA_002079205.1 Phalaenopsis hybrid cultivar
ATATATATATATATATATATATGATTAAAAGAGCAACTCATGGCTCCATACGTGTTAATAATTAAAAGGATACAAAACGGGGAGGGATAGTGGATCCCTGTCTAAAAACAAAACAAAATACATCAAATCCTAGGGGTTCCACTATCCGCAGCACAACTCCACGCCAAAAAAACAAAAAATACATGTATAAACCCAAAAAGTATACCTATAGAACAAGCATACCAAAAAATTACTTGTATACCAAAGCACATAAGACCACAAAAAATTTGTGAACATTTAAAAAAAAAAAACAAAGTCCAAAAATAGCATGAAGCTAATCCAGCATTCTCCTGTAATCAGTTAGGGATCTCCATTAACATATACTAGCCACAACCATAAACCCAAAAGACAATGTGCAGGATAGTGTAAACCATAGCTATGTTGAGATTAGACCCTAAATAAAGAATTACAACACAGTTGATAGCATCCAAGTATCCAAAGCCCAACATCCATCCAATTGAAGAAGGCAAACCGAGCAGAGAGCATATGTGTACCAAAACTTCTTGTGAAAAATAGTAGAAGAGAGTAAGAACAAATCAAGATTGAATTGTTCAACAAGATCAAAATTAAAATCAAACTCTTCCTTAAATCAGATAGACAAATCTCTGCCACAGTAAAACAGAAAACACGTTATAGGGAATGACAAAATTTATGCAAAAATATCATGTGGCCACAAAGAGAAGCCTCCCAAACCCCAGATAAACCATTAACCCATAAAGGGAAATGTGCCTTAATACATAATTCCCAAAGTGGCATCAAGCTATAACATGAAATTTCATCAAGGATAAGAGACCATCCATCTGAATGCAAAATAGTGTCCAGCAAAGTGATCCAAAAATGCTTGCCATTCACCAACCATAACAGAAATACTGTAATAAGGCTATAACCAATAAGAGAAATAGAACCCCCATAGCTGCAACCAAGTAGATCAATTAATATATAGAAAACCACAACACCAATTAAATTCTGACACAAAACTATCCCAGAAAAATAATACCAATGTCAGAACAAGTTTCAACAACCATATACAATGCCAAAACAGCCTACCAGCAGGCTCCGATAGTGCCAATAAATAAATAGATAAATTGAAGTCAGTGGAGCTAGAACTTCCTGCATCCGAACAATTAACCAAGTCAAATTTGAAAACCAAGCAACCTAGTATACACTTCTCAAGCCAATAAATGAAGCATCCATCTTTCCATATTTTAGAGCAAGAAAAATTCCATGGTAATTTAAAAGCATAGAAACCATTATCCAAAAGTATAGGAGGCTGAAGAGAAAGATGATTAAAAGATTCATGNATTAAATAAATGCTTAAATATTTTTTGAACTGTTAATATTTTACATATCTTTAAGTAATTTTTTTTATATGGAACCATGAAATTATGATATTAGTGCATCCATGCCAAATAAAGCTTAGGGTTGATAATGTTATTAGAAAACAAAATCGCATGGAAATTGAAAAGCAGCTTTCGGGATAGTTTCAGTTTTTTCGAATTTTATTTTATAAATCATGTCTCTTTTATTTTACAATATCTTCAATCACTATTTTAAAAAAATTATGAGGAGATTTTATGGTCAAATTGGCTAAAATGTAAGTATCTTTTTCAAATAATACTATATAGAATAATACTATATAGGGCTGTCAAAAAAAACTCATTGGTCTTGAATAGTTCCTATTCATTTGTGTTCAATTTGTTCGATAAGTAAACGAGACGAACATTAACAATTTCTTTTCGTTCGGTTAGTTAAACGAATTACACATGACCAGTGATGCGTTCGTTCGTGTTCGAATCCTTATTGTTCGAAATATAAAATAATTTAAAATAATTATATATAANTTGTTAAATTTGGTATACATACAGAAGATTGACGAGCAAATGGGATTTGAATCTCCAATAGCAATCTAACAAGCAACAAATTTTCATAACCAGTTTCAACTACAGGACGAACCTGCAAAGACCGAAAGGAAAACTTCATTTAGTAAAATGTTACTGTCATGAAAATGCACACTACAACAAAATTGCATATTTTAGAAGTTATGTCCATCCTCGTAAGTTTTTGCTCAGCATTGTTGAAATTTATTGTGCTGTCACTAAAAAAAAATGATTGTTTGATAAGAACAAAAAAAAAATGTTGGCTTGAGTGCTGTAAAAATTGTGGCTGCTATAATAATATATCTTCATATAATAGCCTACAATTAAATTAACAAATTAATAAAACAGAAAAAACTATAACACATAAAAAATCTTTTCTGAGAAGCTCTAAAAGTACTTTTACAAGTAGCTTTTCAAATTTCATGTAAATGTACTTCTCTCACACCTGTCACACTAAATGTCTTGAAAAAGTTTCTGTTCTTCAAGAAGCTGATNGTAACACATAAAATTTTTTTTCTGAGAAGCTCTAAAAGTACTGCCACAAGTAGCTTTTCAAATTTTATGTAAATGTACTTCTCTCACACCTGTCACACTAAATGTCTTGAAAAAGTTTCTGTTCTTCAAGAAGCTGATAACAAAAAGTGGTTTTGAAAATCAGATCTGACAGACTGATTGAAGAACCATAACAACTATAACTTGGGATGGCATATGAAGAAGATGGGAGGTAGCTTAGGGCTCCCTTTTGGTGGAGAACTAGAGAGCCGAACGATATATAACTCGGGATGAGGGTAAGGTTGTGCAGTAGCAGAATGGCTTTGAGGTGTCTAAGATTGGAGTGGGATGTGAGAGTAGGAGTGTAACGTGTCGAGTTTGGGCAAGTTGGTACTTTGTTTACATTTGGCTTGTTTGAAAGTAATGTGTTAGTGTTCAGCTTGTTAGAATTCAAACTGAACAAGAGCCAATTTTGAACCCCCTACAAAAAAAATAATAATAATAATGAATCAAATATGATAGTATCACTCTACCAATATATTAAATAATCAACACATAATATATATATATATATATATATATATATATATATAGAGAGAGAGAGAGAGAGAGAGAGAGAGAGAGAGAGAGCTTATAATTAGCCGAACATGATTAAACAAAAAATTATTTGAGTTCAATATTTTAAAAAATTGAGCTTAAATTATATGATCATATTCATCTTACTTAAAGAGCAAATTGATCGCAAATTCTTTGCTCAAGAACGATGACGTTTTTGACAGCCTCTTCTGTGAGAAAAGCTAAGATGTGAGGAATAGCGTTTGAGACAGAGCTAGGCAACCTGAGAGCTCGGGGGTGTAGTGAGAGGTAAATCTGATAGAAGGCGACACATGGAGAATGGTGTTGGGAGGTGTGTGAAATGCTAATGAGGTAAAATATAAACAACAAGATAACAAAAGAAAAGAATTCATTTTCACCAAGAATTGAGTTCGATGGTAAGACACCAAACCTTCAACCAAAGATTCAAGTCACCAAACAGGATCCTTCAAAGAAAACGAACTTTTGAATTTTCAATCTCATTCATAATTCAAAATGAAAGCAGGGCTTGGTAAATTCACAACAAGTGGGGGAAATGAATGATTTACTATCACACCCCAACTGTCCCCTTAATGGTCGGCTGAGATGCGATAGAGGCGGACAATTCAGCCGACAAAATTCTCACCATTACTTATCCCGTCTTGCAGAATTAGGAGACAGTGAACAATGGACTAGTCTAACTAAATTGCCACAAACATATTTGATACATTTTATTTCATTCAAATTCACATAAGCTCAGAAGCATAGAAAATTATATCATCAAAATATATAAACTATACAGTGTTATTAAATTTAATAAAAATAAAATACATACCTAAAAAACTTTACAAGCTCCCAAAACTATAAATGCAAGAGCTGTAAAAGTCACACCTGGCTACTCATTCTGATGCGCCTGATCTCTTCTTGAAAATAACATAGAGTGAACAACAAGTTCAGCGAAATAATTAGAACTAAAATAAAATTTTACACACGAAAGAGAAACGTGCACACTTGTGTGTAACTGTACATGTCCACACTCAAATCATAACATACTAGAATTATATCACATGTAAAACAAAAACTTGTATTATAGAAAATCGTGATTGTTGTATGAAACACGTATGTCATTCATTCATGTGTAGTCATCAACATAAATCATAAGCATGTTCATAATAATTATAAGCTAGTTCATAGTAATATCACTTATAAATGTATAGATCTCAACTATTTCTATGTTTTGTCTTATCATGTGTCGTCACGCTGCCCCAAAGGTCATATTAACTATTGATAAATGTTGCCCACCCAGCATAACAGTTATCAATAGTCCCCCTGATATACTAACAGTTTCATGTGTTTTGTCATCGTATGATCACAATGATTTCTAGAATTTCGTCACCGCCCGAACATCATGAGTCGGGAATACTATATTTCTGCATAGTGTACTTGCAAATACTCGTGTAATAGTCTACCAATAACATCACTTATGACATTTAAATCATTATTTTTGTATCAAACATTCATCACATATATTTCATATACCATGCATGAATCATAACAAATGAATACCTGCAAGTAATGACTTTATAAGCATATTCATCTATATCATAACATAACATAACATTGCATGTATCATAAGAGAAGTCAACTTATATTCATATATTCAATGTAGATATTCATCCACAATATATAAGAAATTCTAAATGCAACAGTGTTAAACAGGAATCACATGAAAACCTATACACAATTATTTTTTTTAAGTTATCACGAGATTATTTCACCTAACTAGATGAAACGACCCTACAACAAGCTCCCACACGCTTGTTTCGAGCTCACTCATCATATAAACAACTTGGAAATTGTAGGCATCGTAGGAATTCATAAAATTTGGGCTTATATCGTGATTTAGCCCAAATCTTAACTTTAGTTGCTAAAACATGCCTTAAACAGGCTTCTTGGCATTAATCTAGCCTTCCGATACTGCCTATTTTACTTCCCTCTTCTTTCCATTCCCTCAATCCTACTTTTCCTCGTTGATTTCATGGTAATAACCCTTATGGAAGCTTGTAAACTAAGTCGATGCTTCTGACTCAAGTTTGACACCTGCTTTGATTACCGAAAATGAAAAAATTGCACAAATTTGTGGCAAACGTCAAAACAGAAATAAGAGAAAGAAAATGAATGTTTAAAATAGCGTAAAAACAACATTTAGTCAAAAAACTCTGTCTTCCTCTACAACGACGATCTCCTTAATTGTCTCATTGAACTCCATGTCAATTCCTTATTGGGTGTCCAGCTCTAACACTTAGTTGTATGCTACTCACCACTCGCAAATAACTAGTAAGCAACTGCACTAGGTCGCCTTTGACTGTAGTGACCTCTCCCTTGCTCAGGAACTTAACTATGACATGGTAAGTGGAGACAATAGCTCTGAATGTATTGAGTGAAATCAATATAGCATTATATGTCATTAGGGAGTCAACCACGACAAAGTCAGCCATGATAGTAAATTATTTGTCTTTCTCTAGACAAGTGACGAGCAAGGAAAGATCCTCCTTTATGAAGACAATAAGAGGTTGATGAACTACTCAGTGTAGAGATGAAGTCGTCAAACACATTTCTCTTGAATGAAGTTTCCTAAAGCAGGCTCGAAGAGAAGCTCATACCCCATCTCCATTGAGTATTGCTAGGACAATGCATGTGATATGAATCATCTGGGCACAAGCAAGTTCGTTGTATCTCTTTGGTCGAAGCATTTTCTCACCTTTGAGTCACTGCGCCTGATAACATGAACTTCTTCAACTTCTTGCATTGATTAGTTCTTTAACTAGGTTCTGAAGGTGGTGAAATTCCTTTGTGTTATGACCATAGTCGTAGTTATAAGTGCAATTCCTCCGGGGATCGAGCAGGAACCTCCTACCTTCATAAGCATTGACTTGCGAAAGTAATCTTTATTTTGGATGGTCTCTACAACCTCACCATGGAGACACTCAAAGAAGTCTGTTACAGTATTTGGTGGATTAGAAATAGTGATTTTCTCTCCATATGGCGGTCAACTCGCCTCTCCTAATATTGACTTCGTCCTCCCAGTGGGTGAATTCTCCTTTCCTGTACATGGATCATTTATTAGAATAGGTGAGGTCGCCGCTTTGTGAATCCCCGCCTTACGACTGGTCGCAGTGAGTGATGCATTTCCCAATCAACTTTGTGAAAATTCATCTTCAACGATTGTCTCTCTGAATGCTCAGTCATGTGGAAACTGGCGAGGAGTTGTCGATATATGATTATTAGCGAGTTACAAGAATTCCGCTAAGGTCTATGGGCGTTGTAAGTCAATTATGTAATGGAACGGACTTTCTCTTAGTCCCTATGCCAGGGTGACAGGGGAGGTCACAGGTTCTCGGTCTCGCATTTTTAACTTCTCTCTCTATAAGTGAGTCATGAAGCCTTATAATGTCTCTCTAGGTTCTTTACTAATACGTAGCGATGCTTGTGAACTCTTTAAGGCTTCTAAGTGCAGACGAATTATGCTATCAACATTCTCTGAAAGTCCGTGAAAGTTGTTATAACTCCCAATGTTAAACAATTAAACCACTTGAGGGCCAACTCTTTTAGATTCGTGAAGAATAGTCAGCACCTCAGTGCATCATTTGCTTTTAATGAACAAACAATCGATTCGAAAGATCAAAGATACATGTAGTTGGATGGGTTTGATTGTCCTCGGTAGGGCTCCATAGATGGAATCTTGAAATGCTCCGGTACTTTATCTTTGGATATCTCTCTGGAGAAAGTATTTTCTAACTAATGCGCATGGGGGGTTCCAACCCTCCTATCACGATCATAAGGGATCAAACACGTGCTATCCAGATAATAAAGATCATCCTCATTTGTCGGAGCAGGCGAGGGAGTCCTTTTAACATTGGAGTTGAGTTCTCATTATTGCAATGGGATCACTAGTCAGGGTGATAGTGCCACTGTTTGGGTGAATATTTCTTTGATCATTTTTATCATTTGATCTTTAAGTTCATTAATTGGTTGATTCACAAATTATCTAGCACAAGTGTACAACCAATGTGGCTTGTGACTTCTCTATTACTCGATTCAACTAATTGTGTGACTCCTCTTCTTGTATGTGGTATAATCTATATTCATCACATCTTTTAAAGAACTTAGATCAAGTATTGTCAATGGGATCACACCCAAGGGATACAACCAGGAAAGGAGCAGAAAATGGGGAAGAGTAGGAGAGGAGTGAAGAGGAATGTTGTTTTATGTTTTGGGTGTTGTATTCAATGGAAAAGAGTTCTCTAAAATGGGAAGGAAAACAGATCTTCCTCTTTACATTAACTTTCACTTTTATATAGGGGTACCTTCTCTATATAAAATGTACATATGCTATGATTACACTTAGATCTCGAAGAATTTTTTCTTGTCAAGATCTGTCTTTTAATGTTTGAGAGTTTAAACTATATTATCTTTGGTCTATCATCAATGGAGGCGGCATTTGAACATCATCTCGTCTAGTCACATCAAGCGCCTAGTTGGTCTCCTTCCTTGGAGATCTCCTCCTCAATTCATGAAGTCGTGGATGAATGGATCGGTATTCCTGGATTATCTTTATATTCATCAACGTTTGCTTCCTTGTGTCTTAGGATTTTTACTNTGCTGCCCCAAAGGTCATATTAACTATTGATAAATGTTGCCCACCCAGCATAACAATTATCAATAGTCCCCCTGATATACTGACAGTTTCATGTGTTTTGTCATCGTATGATCACAATGATTTCTAGAATTTCGTCACCACCCGAACATCATGAGTCAGGAATACTATATTTCTGCATAGTGTACTTGCAAATACTCGTGTAATAGTCTACCAATAACATCACTTATGACNCGAACACGATTAAACAAAAAATTATTTGAGTTCAACTTTTTTAAAAATTGAGCTCAAATTATATGATCATATTCATCTTACTTAACGAGCAAATTGATCACAAATTCTTTGCTCAAGAACGATGACGTTTTTGACAGCCTCTTCTGTGAGAAAAACTAAGATGTGAGGAATAGAGTTTGAGACAGAGCTAGGCAACCTGAGAGCTCGGGGGTATAGTGAGAGGTAAATCTGATAGAAGGCGACACATGGAGAATGGTGTTGGGAGGTGTGTGAAATGCTAATGAGGTAAAATATAAACAACAAGATAACAAAAGAAAAGAAAAGAATCCATTTTCACCAAGAATTGAGTTTGATGGTAAGACACCAAACCTTCAACCAAAGATTCAAGTCACCAAACAGGATCCTTCAAAGAAGACGAACTTTTGAATTTTCAATCTCATTCATAATTTAAAATGAAAGCAGGGCTTGGTAAATTCACAACAAGTGGGGGAAATGAATGATGTACTGTCACACCCCAACTGTCCCCTTAATGGTCGGCTGAGATGCGATAGATGCGGACAATTCAACCAACAAAATTCTCACCATTACTTATCCTGTCTTGCAGAATTAGGAGCCCGTGAGCAATTGACTAGTCTAACTAAATTGCCGCAAACATACTTGATACATTTCATTTCATTCAAATTCACATAAGCTCAGAAGCATAGAAAATTATATCATCAAAATATATAAACTACACAGAGCTACTAAATTTAACAAAAATAAAATACATGCCTAAAAGACTGTACAAGCTCCCAAAAACTATAAATGCAAGAGCTGTAAAAGTCACACTTGACTACTCATTCTGATGCACCTGACCTCTTCTTGAAAATAAACAACATAGAGTAAACAACGAGTTCAACGAAATAATTAGAACTAAAATAAAATTTTACACACGAAAGAGAAACGTGCACACTTGTATGTAACTGTACATGTTCACACTCAAGTCATAACATACTAGAATTATATCACATGTAAAAAAAAACTTGTATTATAGAAAATCGTGATTGTTGTATGAAACACGTATGTCATTCATTCATGTGTAGTCATCAACATAAATCATAAGCATGTTCATAAGAATTATAAACTAGTTCATAGTAATATCAATTGTAAATGTATAGATCTCAACTATTTCTATGTTTTGTCTTATCATGTGTCATCACGCTGCCCCAAAGGCTATATTAACTATTGATAAATGTTGCCCGCCCAGCATAACAGTTATCAATGGTCCCCCTGATATACTAACAGTTTCATGTGTTTTGTCATCATATGATCACAATGATTTCTAGAATTTCGTCACCGCCCGAACATCATGAGTCAGGAATACTATATTTTTGCATAGTGTATTTGCAAATACTCGTGTAATAGTCTACCAATAACATCACTTATAACATTTAAATCATTATTTTTGTATCAAACATTCATCACATATATTTCATATACCATGCATGAATCATAACAAATAAATACATGCAAGTAATGATTTTATAAGCATATTCATCTATATCATAACATAACATAACATTGCATGTATCATAAGAGAAGTTAACTTATATTCATATATTCAATGCAGATATTCATCCACGATATATAAGAAATTCTAAATGCAACAGTGTTAAACAGGAATCGCATGAAAACCTATACACAATTATTCTTTTTTAAGTTATCACGAGATTATTTCACTTAACTTGATGAAACGACCCTACAACGAGTTCCCACATGCTTGTTTCGAGCTCACTCATCATATAAACAACTTCGAAATTGTAGGCATCATAGTAATTCATTAAATTTGGGCCTATATCGTGATTTAGCCCAAATCTTAACTTTAGTTGCTAAAACATGTCTTGAACAGGCTTCTTGCAATAATCTAGCCTTCCGATACTGCCTATTTTTCTTCCCTTTTCTTTCCATTCCCTCAATCCTCCTTTTCCTCGTTGATTTCATGGTAATAACCCTTATGGAAGCTTGTAAACTAAGTTGATGCTTCTGACTCAAGTTTGACACCTGCTTCGATTACCGAAAATGAAAAAATTGCACAAATTTGTGGCAAACGTCAAAACAGAAATAAGAGAAAGAAAATGAATGTTTAGAATAGTGTAAAAACAACACTTAGTCAAAAAACTGTCTTCCTCTACAACGACGATCTCCTTAATTGTCTCACTGAACTCCATGTCAATTTCTTATTGGGTGTCCAACTCTAACGCTTAGTTTTATGCTACTCGCCACTCGCAAATAACTGGTAAGTAATTGCACTAGGTCGCCTTTGCTGTAGTGACTTCTCCCTTGCTCGGGAACTTAACTATGACATGGTAAGTGGAGACAATAGCTCTGAATGTATTGAGTGAAATCAATATAGCATTATATGTCATTAGGGAGTCAACCACGACAAAGTCAGCCATGATAGTAAATTATTTGTCTTTCGCTAGACAAGTGACAAGCAAGGAAAGACCCTCCTCTATGAAGACAATAAGAGGTTGATGAACTACTCGGTGCAAAGATGAAGTCGTCAAACACATTTCTCTTGAATGAAGTTTCTTAAAGCAGGCTCGAAGAGAAGCTTATACCCCATCTCCATTGAGTATTGCTAGGACAATGCATGTGATATGAATCATCTGGGCACAAGCAAGTTCGTTGTATCTCTTTGGTCGAAGCATTTTCTCGCCTTTGAGTCACTGCGCCTGATAACATAAACTCCTTCAACTTCTTGCATTGATTAGTTCATTAACTAGGTTCTGGAGGTGGTGAAATTCCTTTGTGTTATGACCATAGTCGTAGTTATAAGTGCAATTCCTCCGAGGATCAAGCAGGAACCTCCTACCTTCATAAGCATCGACTTGCGAAAGTAATCTTTATTTTGGATGATCTCTACAACCTCGCCATGGAGACACTCAAGGAAGTCTGTTACAGTATTTGGTGGATTGGAAATAATGATTTTCTCTCCATATGGCGGTCAACTCGCCTCTCCTAATATTAACTTCGTCCTCCCAGTGGGTGAATTCTCCTTTCCTATACATGGATCATTTATTAGAACAGGTGAGGTCGCCGCTTTGTGAATCCCCGCCTTACAACTGGTCGCAGTGAGTGATGCATTACCCAATCAACTTTGTGAAAATTCATCTTCAACGATTGTCTCTCTGAATGCTCAGTCAAGTGGAAACTGACGAGTTGTCGATATATGATTATTAGCGAGTTATAAGAATTCCGCTTAGGTCTATGGGCGTTGTAAGTAAATTATGTAATGGAACGGACTTTCTCTTAGTCCCTATGCCAGGTGACAAAGGAGGTCACAGGTTGTCGGTCTCGCATTTCTAACTTCTCTCTCTATAAGTGAGTCACGAAGCCTTATAAGGCTCTCTAGGTTCTTTACTAATATGTAGCGATCCTTGTGAACTCTTTTAAGGCTTCTAAATGCAGATGAATTATGCTATCAACATTCTCTGAAAGTCCGCGAAAGTTGTTATAACTCCAATGTTAAAAAATTAAACCACTTGAGGGCTAACTCTTTTAGATTCGTGAAGAAAGGTCCGCACCTCAGTGCATCATTTGCTTTTAATGAACAAACAATCGATTCGAAAGATCAAAGATACATGTAGTTGGATGGGTCTGATTGTCCTCAGTAGGGCTCCACAGATGGAATCTTGAAATGCTTCGGCACTTTATCTTTGGATCTCTCTGGAGAAAGTATTTTCTAACTAATGCGCATGGGGGGTTCCAACCCTCCTATCACGATTAGAAGGGATCAAACACGTGCTATCCAGATAATAAAGATCATCCTCATTTGTCGGACCAGGCGAGGGAAACCTTTTAACATTGGAGTTGAGTTCTCATTGTTGCGATGGGACCACTAGTCAGGGTGATAGTGCCACTGTTTGGGTGAATATTTCTTTGATCATTTTTATCATTTGATCTTTAAGTTCATTAATTGGTTGATTCACAAATTATCTAGCACAAGTGTACAACCAATGTGGCTTGTGACTTCTCTATTACTCGATTCAACTAATTGTGTGACTCCTCTTCTTGTATGTGGTATAATCTATATTTATCACATCTTTTAAAGATCTTAGATCAAGTATTGTCAATGGGATCACACCCAAGGGATACAACCAAGAAAGGAGCAGAAAATGGGGAAGAGTAGGAGTGGAGTGAAGAAGAATATTGTTTTATGTTTTGGGTGTTGTATTGAATGGAAAAGAGTTCTCTAAAATTGGAAGTAAAAAAGATCTTCCTCTTTACATTAACTTTCACCTTTATATAGGGGTACCTTCTCTATATAAAATGTACATATGCTATGATTACACTTAGATCTCGAAGAATTTTTTCTTGTCAAGGTCTGTCTTTTAATGTTTAGGGAGTTTAAACTATATTATCTTTGGTCTTCTATCATCAATGGAGGCGGCATTTGAACATCATCTCGTCTAGTCACTCAAGCACCTAGTTGGTCTCCTTCCCTGGAAATCTCCTCCTCAAGTCATGAAGTCGTGGATGAATGGATCGGTATTCCCGGATTATCTTATATTCATCAACGTTTGCTCCCTTGTGTTTTAGGATTTTTACTCAATCACTTGCATTCGATGTGCTCGTACTCTGCCATTCGTACTTGACCATTCACACTCAAATGGTGTATGTTCAAATATGTGTGCCGCTCCTGGTTATTTGGGCTAGACCTTCGTGCAGGGCTGGACCAGGAAGGGGAAATCCATTAAGCAGAATTCCACATCTGCTGGTCAGCTATGAACAATTTTGGTCACACAATAACACATCAATTTTCTGTTGGGATTTTTTCTTTAAGATTCCTAAATTAATTAATGATAGGAATTAAATTTATTTCTTTAGAATTCCCAAATTAATTAAAGCTCTATTTTAATTTCAACACCCATTGAAATTCCCAAATTAATTTCAATACCCATTGAAATTCTCAATTTAATGACAATACCCATTGGAATTCTCAAATTAATTAATTCTTTGTTTTAATTTTTAATACCCGTTGGAATTCCTTGGTGCTTTTAAGGGAAATAAATTTCATAATGTGGTTCATATAGCGTCTAAGTTCAACACATGAATTTAGTAACATTCCATAATGTGGTCACATCCATTGAACTCTGTGATGGCAGAGTACTATAAATTAGATGTGATGCTTGCTGTTTTGGTACCCTAAGCTTGCTCTTCATTTTATTTGCACCATCGGGTTGTGAGTGAGAAAATTTTAGAAGATCTATAACAGAAAATTTGTTGTGTGAGTTGTGAGTGTAAACTTTGTTCGTATAAGTTATGGCCGAAGGTATGCATGATCTTATCTCGCTTTCGTTTATCGATTCAAATATGTTTTTTAAATCGAATATGGTATTTAAAAAATTTTACATTTGGTATCAGAGCCGTGATTAACCTCTGCCTTTCTTACTCTGTTTCACCCTATTTATGCGTAAATCTTGATTGAGATATTAAAGTTAATGTCCGTACTTATTGCCCATTTTTTGTGAAAACGTTTTGATTTTGGGGCATTAGAATTTTGACATTGTTAATCCAAAATAAAACCAGAAATCATTTTGAAATCAAATTTCTAAGCTTTCTGTGATTTAAACCATTGATTTTGGCTGAGAAACCGTCAGGTTTCCCATTCGGAGCCGCGAGTCTGAATCGGGTCTAGATGACCCGGCTGAAGGATGAAGACGAGTCAAACGACTTGTCGTTTGGGCGTTGGTGAAAACGAAGTGCGTTTTCATTCGACAAAAACCAACCTCGTCATGCAAAACGACATGCGTTTTGAGTTAATATATATTACGTTAAATAATATTTATGCACTATTATTCATTTTATTTGCATTATTTATGATTGTATGCAAATGTTTAACACTTAATAAAGAATTAATTAATATTAGTTGATTCATATAATTTTAATTAATTATGGAATAGCCACAACATCTTTAATCAATTAAAATTATATAATGAATTCAAGAATCACATTAAAATATTAGTTGTAATTAATCATAAGAGATATAATAAAATCTACTCACAGGAATTTTGTTATATTAGTATGATTAATTAGGATGAAATATCAAGTTATATTTCTTAATCTACCACAGGAATTAAGAAAAGAAACATAATTTGATAGTTTTATCATAAAATTATTAAATGAATCTAATTTGAGTAGAATTTTTGCCCACAGACAAGTTTATGAAACTAGATTAAATGATTTGAGCATGATTTACATTGGTAAAACATGATATTTTGTTTTCGAATCTCAAAAAAAAAAAAAAAATGAGCATATATGTTTGATAATTTTTGCAGTTATTCAACCTGCGAACATTTCTGATTTTAAGTGTGATATTTCTGAATTAAAGGGTGATAACTATAAAATGTGAAAAGAAAGAGTTCTTCTCCATTTAGGATGGATGGATATTGATTATGCTATAAGAAAAAACAAACCACCTGTCATTACTGGAACCAGCATTCCGGATGTTGTTGATCTTTATGAAAAATGGGAGCGATCCAATCGCCTCTCTGTGATGTTCATAAAGATTAAGATATTTGATGGTATTCGTGGTTCTGTCGAGCAGCATAATAAGGACAATGATTTTTTAAAAGCCATTGATGAGCAGTTTGCAACATCTGACAAGGCTTTGGCCAACACCTTAATTATGCAATTTTCATCCATGAAGCTCACCGGAATTAAAGACGTGCGTGATCATATCATGCACATGAGAGATATAGCGGCTCAGCTTGAAGCTTTGGAAGTTAAAATGTCAGAATCTTTTCTGGTTCATTTCATTCTGAACACTTTGCCCCAACAATATGGACCCTTTAAAATCTCTTATAACACACATAAAGACAAATGATCAATTAATGAGCTGTTGACCATGTGTGTTCAAGAAGAAGGTAGATTGACAATGGAAGAGGGTGAAAATGTGAATTTTATTACTCAAGGAAAGAGAAAGTAGAATTAAGCCAAAAATAAGGGAAAGGGCAAGATTTCTCCTCAGCCAGATATAAAGAAAGAGTCAAAGTGTTTCTTCTGCACGAAGAAGGGGCACATAAAGAAAGACTGCATCAAATTTAATAACTTACTCAACTTTCATTCGTCTGTTATGAGTCTAATATGGTTAATGTTAATCATAACACATGGTGGATTGATTCTGGTTCTACAATCCATGTTTCTAATACCTTGCAGGGTATACAAAACCTAAGGAAGCCAGTGGGAAGTGAACAATGCATCTATTCAGGAAGCAAGATGAGTTCACATGTAGAAGCCATTGACACGTGCAATTTGGTTTTAAGCAGCGATTTCATTTTACATTTAAAAAAGGCTTTTTATGTTCCAAGTTTCTCTAGGAATTTGATTTCTATTTCAAGACTTGTACCTTTAGGTTTTTTCTTTAACTTTTTGGATTCTGGTTTTAGTTTATCTTATGAATCTAAAGTTATTGGTTATGGTACTTTGATTGATGGTTTTTACTCTATTGAATTGCAAAATGATGCTGCTTATAATTCTATGCATATTACTGCTGGGTTAAAACAATGTGTTGTGAATGTGGAATCCTCTATGTTGTGGCACCGGAGATTAGGACACATCTCCATTAAGAGAATTAAAAAATTGGTAAATGAAGGGGTACTTAGGACTTTAAATTTTGTTGATTTTGAGACTTGTATAGATTGCATAAAGGGTAAACAAACTAATAAGTCTAAAAAGGGTGCCAAGAGGAGCACAAACCTATTGGAGATTATACATACAAATATTTGTTGTCCAGACATGGATATAGTTAGTCCAAAATACTTTGTCATCTTCATAGATGATTATTCACGATATATGTATCTCTACTTACTTCGTTCTAAGGACGAATCTTTGGATGCCTTTAAAATCTTTAAGGCTGAAGTGGAGAATCAATATGGAAAGCAAATTAAAATCGTGAGGTCAGATAGAGGTGAAAAGTACTATGGAATATACACAGATCGTGGACAAGCATCTGGTCCATTTGCCAAATTTCTTCAAGAACATGGGATTGTTGCCCAACACACTATGTCTGGTTCTCCGGATCAGAATGGTGTGGCAGAAAGAAGAAACCGAACTTTAATGGACATTGTGAGAAGTATGCGGAGTAACACGAAACTACTTGAATTCTTGTGGACTGAAACTCTAATGACGACTGCGTATATATTAAACAGAGTTCCAACCAAGGCTGTTCCAAAGACGCCTTTTGAGTTATTCAAAGGTTGGAAACCAAGTTTGCGACATACACGCGTTTGGGGATGCCCGTCTGAAGTAAGAATTTACAACCTACAAGAAAAGAAGTTAGACCCAAGGACCATTAGTGGGTATTTTATTGGATATGCTGAAAGGTCTAAAGGGTATAGATTCTATTGTCCGTCTCATAACACTAGGATTGTGGAATCAAGAAATGCAAAATTTCTTGAGTATGACTTGATCAGTGGGAGTGATCAATTTCGGGATATTATTTCAGAAAAGGATCACTGTGAAGCTCAACTCTCTAGGTCAAGTGATAGATTGATTGTTATTCACAACCCTCAAGGACAAACAGGTGTTAGACAACCAATTGTTGAAGTTCCACAAACTATTACTAATGATCAAGTACATCAAGTTGTAAATAAGGAATAACAAGATATTGTCGTACAACCAGTTGAACAACATGCTCTTGAGGAGAATGTTGAAACAACGTTATGAAGGTCTACTAGAGAAAGAAAATCAGCTATATCTAGTGATTATGTTGTGTATCTTCAAGAATTAGACTATAACATTGGACCCAAAAATGATCCTGAAACGTTTTCACAAGCCATGAGTTCTAAAAAATCGGACTTGTAGCATAATGCCATGAGAGATGAGATGGATTCTATGGCATCTAATCGAGTCTGGGATCTCGTTGAGTTGCCTAATGGTGTAAAAGCCATTGGATGTAAATGAGTTTTCAAAACAAAGAAAGACTCATAAGGTAACATTGAGAGACATAAGGCAATACTCGTTGCCAAAGGGTTCAATCAGAGGGAGGGAATTGGCTATTCAGAAACATTTTCTCCTGTATCTAAAAAAGATTCTCTCAGAGTAATTATGACATTGGTAGCTCATTTTGATTTTGAGTTACATCAAATGAATGTGAAAATGACATTCCTTAATGGTGATCTAGAGGAAGAGGTTTACATGAAACAACAAGAAGGATTCTCCTCTAGTGATGGTGAGCACTTGGTCTCCAAGCTAAATAAATCCATATATGATTTGAAACAAGCCTCCCGTCAGTGGTATTTGAAATTTCATGAAGTTATTACTTCATTTGGTTTTGAAGAGAACGTCATAGATCAGTGAGAGTAAAATTTGTTTTCTTGTACTGTATGTGGATTATATTTTACTTGCAACCAATGATAGGGGTTTACTTTATGAGGTGAAATAATTCCCCTCCAAGAACTTTGATATGAAGGACATGGATGAGACATCTTATGTCATTGGCATGAAGAACCATAGAGACAGATCTCGATGTATTTTGGGTTTGTCTCAAGAGACCTATATCAATAAAGTTCTAGAGAGATTTGTTCACCGAGTATAACACCTATTGTGAAGGGTGATAGATTCGATTTGAGTCAATGCCCGAAAAATAATTTCGAACGGGAACACATGAAGAACATTCCATATGCTTCAGCTGTTGGAAGCCTTATGTATGCTCAGGTTTGTACCAGGCCTGACATAGCATTTGCTGTTGGAGTGTTGGGAAGATGTCAGAGTAATTCAGGCATAGACCACTGGAAAGCTGCAAAGAAAGTAATGAGATATCTTCAAGGTACAAAGAACTACATGCTCATGTACAAACGAACTGATAATTTGGAGGTGATTGGCTACTCCGATTCAGACTGCGCTGGCTGCATTGACTCAAGAAAATCAACATCAAGCGATATTTTCATGCTAGCTGGTGGAGTTGAATCTTGGAGAAGTGCTAAGCAGACCTTGACTGCTACTTCCACTATGGAAGCTGAGTTCGTATCCTGTTTTGAGGCTACCTCGCATGGTATATGATTGAAGAGTTTCATATTTGGGCTTAGAGTCGTGAACTCTATTTCAAAGCTATTAAAGTTGTACTGTGACAACTCAGCTGCAATATTTATGACTAAGAATAATAAAAGTGGAAGTCGAAGTAAACACATCGACATCAAATATTTAGTCATAAGAGAGCGTGTTAAGGAAAAGAAAGTGGTCATTGAACACGTTAGCACTGAGTTGATGATTGCTGATCCTTTGATTAAAGACATGCCACCAAAGAATTTTAAGGATTATGTAGTACGAATGAGACTTGGTTCCATAATGTGATTTATATTGTACGAATATTTATTGAAACTCTTAATTCAGTTGATGATTTCTCATATGATTTTGTGCACAATTTATTCATTCGTTTATTTTGAGAAATCTCATTCGTTTTAGACTTAGAATAGACATATGGTTTATTCATTAAGTTGTATGAACTTGTGTTGAGAGACTTAATATAGTGCAATACATGGAAGATAATACTCACTATAAAAGGACATATCGTCATGATTCATATATTTTGTTTCTTTATATGGTATGTGTTGAACTATATAGACCAAGTGGGAGAATGTTGGAATTTTTTCTTTAAGATTCTCAAATTAATTAATGATAGGAATTAAATTTATTTTTTTAGAATTCTCAAATTAATTAAAACTCAATTTTAATTTCAACACTAATTGAAATTCCCAAATTAATTTCAATACCCATTGAAATTCCCAATTTAATGACAATACCTATTGGAATTCGCAAATTAATTAATTCTTAGTTTTAATTTTTAATACCCCACCCGTTGGAATTCCTTGGTGTTTTTAAGGGAAATAAATTTCATAATGTGGTTCATATAGCATCTAAGTTCAACACATGAATTTAGTAACATTCCATAATATTGTCACATCCATTGAATTCTATGATGGGCAGAGTACTTTAAATTAGATGTGATGTTTGTTGTTTTGGTACCTAAGCTTGCTCCTCTTCATTTTATTTGCACCATCGAGTTGTGGGTGAGAAAAGTTTAGAAAATCTATAACAAAAAAATTATCATGTGAGCTGTGAGTGTAAACTTTGTTTGTATAAGTTATGGTCAGAGGTATGCATGATCTTATCTCGCTTCCGTTTAACGATTCAAATATGTTTTTTAGATCGAATATGATATTTAGAAAATTTTACATTTTCCCCTCGTTTCAGTTCAGATTGGTGAAACAATGATCGACTGAACCAAATCTCCTTGATCTCACAAAATATCAATCTAATTATATCACAAAAACCACTCGTCTTAAGAGTTCAGCCACGTTAAGCAAAGAACGCTCCGATTTATCTAGCTAGCAGATTAGATTCAGCACAAAGAACTCCACAAATTTTCTTATCAATTGAAACTTTGCTAGACCTAGCCCTAAAAAGACAACCCTGGAGCTTTCATTGAAACAAAGTTAACACAACGAGTTACTGCGACTAGAGCAGAACCAAAAGCAGCGAAATTCCTTATTACTGTGAGGAAAAAGGAACTCACAACGCGCATCTGATCGATTATCCATTCATCCAGCTCGGAGCTCACTCCTTCAAAAAGTGCTGGCCATCGGATCTTAGCTGCCTACAAANCAAGCAGCGAAATTCCTTATTACTGTGAGGAAAAAGGAACTTACAACGCGCATCTGATCGATTATCCATTCATTCAGCTCGGAGCTCACTCCTTCAAAAAGTGCTGGCCATCGGATCTTAGCTGCCTACAAAGAGACGAAAAGGGCAAAAAAAATTACTCACTGGATTGTTTCAAATCCAAATGCTACAAAGACGTGAAAAGAAGATTGGAGAAAAGGGAGGACTAGTGGGAGTGATTAGAGGAGAGTTTTTGAAACCTTAAGAGCGGAGATGGAGCTCTCGCCGCAGCTATCGCAGATAACACCATCGAAATCAAGAGCATAGAGGNGGACGAAAAGGGCAAAAAAAATTACTCACCGGATTGTTTCAAATCCAAATGCTACAAAGACGTGAAAGGAAGATTGGGGAAAAGGGAGGACTAGTGGGAGTGATTAGAGGAGAGTTTTTGAGACCTTAAGAGCGGAGATGGAGCTCTCGCCGCAGCTATCGCAGATAACACCATCGAAATCAAGAGCATAGAGGTCGCCGCCCATTTCGTGCTTCTTCCGCGAACACCCAGTGAAGTTTCTCTTCTTCAAAGAACATATACTTTCTGGACTTCTCCAGCCCACCCTTCCATGGCTGCCGCAGATTTCAGCGCTCCTCAGCGTCTTACTTCATTACTATTAAAATTAAAAATTATTGAAGATTTACATGCATATCACTCAATTCTTTTGTATTTATATATTTAACAACTTTTCTATGCATAAAAATTTATATTTCATTTTTTTTAATTAATGTGATGATATTTTTGATGTGATATTAATTATTTGGGTGGTATAAATATTAAATATAAAATTTACATATTAGATATTTATAAGAGTAGCAATTTTGTGTACTAAATGCCCCAATCTAATGCATGTGAACACTAAAAAATGGTATGCATGGATCTCGACGCAGCTTGACGGATGAAATCAAAAGCTGGAGTTTAAAATAATAATTCGTATATTTTTTGCCCGCTCGCGAAGTTGTAGTGAAACGAACGTCCCTCTAGGCTAAAACTAACGTTCGGGATGTACTCGTACTTTACTTTGTTTTTATTTTTAGTTTACAATAAAATATAAATAGCTAACTTATATATATTTTCAGCTTCCCTGTGGAATCGATATCTAGAACTTCATTAGAGCTCTGCATTACTTGAACGATACGTATACTTGCGTTATATGTAAAAGGGAATTGAGACTTTAAAAGAGGTTTTAAANAGCCCGAAAAAAATTTGCTTTACGCAGAGCACGCCGCTTACTCGAAAGTAGAGGTAGGTTGCAGGGTATAATAGGGTTATAACCTACTAAAATTTTTTCTATAACTTGTTTGCAGATTATAAATGTACGAAGCTCTGCGTACGTCTTATATACGCCAGCGCGCTCCTCAGCGTCTTACTTCATTACTATTAAAATTAAAAATTATTGAAGATTTACATGCATATCACTCAATTCTTTTGTATTTACATATATAACAATTTTCCTATGCATTAAAATTTATATTTCTTTTTTTAAAAAAATTATTGTGATGATATTTTTGATGTGATATTAATTATTTGGGTGGTATAAATATAAAATATAAAATTTACATATTAGATATTTATATGCGTAGGAATTTTGTGTACTAAATGCCTCAATCTAATGCATGTGAACACCAAAAAATGTTGTGCATGGATCTCGACGTTGCTTGACGAATGAAATCAAAAGTTGGAGTTTACAACTAAAGAATTCAGGATCAATTGGATGGTCTCAGGATAATCGACCAAGGACCATCTTGGCTAAATCAACAACAGACAAGTGTTTGTGATGGAAACTATCGAGGCTTATGATCTTTCAACAAATAGACTGGAGTCCGACCTCCCGATCAGACGGCATCCCTGAATGTCCATCATCGAAGATCGATCTGCCAGTATGGCTGGTCCTCTTCTCAAGTTTGATCATTAATCTTAGATCTTACTTTAATATGTAAATAAGAAGGTATCGATATAAATCGCAAAGACATCTCTACCAAGGATGATCTAAAACCACATGCTTAGCCAACCAACCGACGCGTACCAGGAAGATGTAGCCCCTCAAATGAATGAAGATTAGTTCATCCCTGAAGAATCTATCGGACTAGATCCATTCAAATGAACATGTTGCCTTCAACCCTAATAGACCAAGAAGGTAAAATGGGTCATCTTGTTCAAGAGCTGTTGGTATGGATCCCCAGCAAGCAGTCACCAAAACTCACAGTCGTTCGGCCTGACGACCGCCTGATATAATAGTTGCATAGTCTAACAGCTGCACGACCATACGTATGGGCTCCACATGCCATATTTACGTACATATTGAAACCCCAACGTACTTACATAATTTAAGGGTACAACTTATAATTATACATTGACCATTTCCTCTAAGTAGGGGGGTCCATTTCATGAATAACTTATACACAAATTTACTATTCATTACTATGATATTGCTTCCATTTATCACTCTCTTTCTCTCATCCTTCATTGTTCTATTTCTTGAGTATGTCTTACAGACATATTTTGATTCAACATTTTAAAAAGGTGTGGTGAGGCTGAAGTCATGTTGTCAACAAGAAGTGGAGCACAACGATCACAAAAAGGAGGAAAGTGATACCAACAAGGAGAAATACCTCAAACAGGAAGAGTAATAAGAACCTCACTTAACATATCTAGAACTCTGAACGCTATTCTTGTTGCTCTCCAGGAAGTCTACAAATATTAGGCATATAATGGGAAATGAACTGTCGACACCTGATGATTTGAATAACCAATTGAACTTATCACCACGCCATTAGAAACTTTACATGTCTTCCAGATGATCCAGGTTTCCTGGAACCCTAATTGACAGGTGAAAGGTACGTTTGAAATTCGTCGCGTCCCCTAACATGGTTTCTCTCTAATGTTTATCTTGGGATAAGCTAACACTCGAGGAACTGAAGTTCAGACGATAGTTGTGGCGACAACCCTGAGCAGCCCAATTGTACATATATCTTGTGTCACTCCCACATCATAGAATTCAAGGTTATAATACTTGACCTTGAATATATTCCCATCCCAATCGTGGTGTCAAGATCACCCGATTAAGTTCAGATATAAAAATGAATCATTTGCGGCGCCATGTTCACCTGACTGAGTTTATATATGAAGCAGATCAGTAGCGGGAAAGCTCAATGGACTTTCCTAGACTTTAAAAATACATGGAAAAAGAAAAAAACTCAATCCTGCATGAAAACAAATGTCAGCGGGGAAACTCACATGCAAATAACGTATCATGAGTCATGCCTTAAAAGTGCGGGAACTAAATATCACCTGCAAGTAAGTTATTAGAAATCATTACTTCTCCCCTATAGCGGTACCTGTGTGTGTACATAAATAGATATGGCTCCCTGCAGAAGAACGCCCTAACACACTACCATACATATGCAACATGCAGTCACACCACAAGCACAATGCAAAAGAAAAATGTCTGGCTAGAGCAACCAATCCAGTAGAGAACAATAACCAGACTTCAAAAAGACTACCTAGCACCCTAAATCCTAGCCTAACACATCATCTAACGAAAAGTGCATCAACCTAGTATCTAAGTGTTGGGTAAGTCTGGGTATAGTATGACTTTGATGGGGTCGTCATACCAGCCTCATCCTAAAGATCCAAAGGATCTAAAGGGCGTCATGAAGAGTGGTGACACAAGTAGGTCTATTAGATCTTTAGCATAGTCATACTCGTGTCAATCTCGATGACTTAACTCGCATTGCTCACCGGGATCGACCAGTAAACAATGATCGTTAAGGCAACGCAACCAATACGAGGTCACTCTCCTAACGAGTAGGACAAGTCGTTGAGGAATGGGCAAAAAGACAAGCATGCAGAAAGCCCACATTGTGACTGCTCGACCGAAGTACAAGACAATCACAACGAGTGCCCAAAAGGGAAAACACACACCATACATACGAATGTAAGGATGTTACATGCAACATGACACTCACAAATAGGATGTACTGATGGAACAGGCTACCTATAAAGAGGAATTATACCTGCCCGGGGACCCGGGGTCATGCAACTAGCAGACACCGGCTACAAGTGAGTTTGCATCAAGTAAAGGATACCTATAAAGAGGAATTATACCTTACCCGAGAGGCACTCACCAAGCAGACATGCAAATATGTAGGATATGCAACAGACATATGATAAGTGCACCAAAGTAGTGAAGGCGAGTATGTCGTGACGGTAGTGACTCAGAAAGGACGGGCATGCCGTAGCAACAACGACCCAAAAAATGAGTATGCCGAGGAGGCGGTGACCCAGAGATGAGCATGTCATGACAATAGCAACTTGCATAAATGGGTATGCCGAGAAGGCAGTGACCCCCGAAGGTGGGCATGTCGTGACGGTAGTGGCCTGTGCAAGTGAGTATGTCGAGGAGGCAGTGACCCAAAGATGAGCATGTCGTAACGGCAGCGACCCACACAAATGGGTATGCTGAGGAGGTAGTGACCTGAAAATGGGCATACCGTGACGACAGTGGCCCGTGTAGGTGAGTATGCCGAGGAGGCAGTGACCTAGAGATGAGCATGTCGTGACGACAGTGACCCAAACAAAAGTGCAATGCAAACCCAAGTGATGACACTCATGCAAAAGAACAAGCAGACAGATATACACAAACATGCAATTTGATCATGCACAACATGCAATACGATCATGGACAACATGCAATAACATGCAAATGATCGGTCGACCGGGTCGTGGTAACCGGTCGAGCCAAAGTGGCAGGTCGACTAGGCTGGGGCGACCGGTCAAACCAAAGTGGTCGGTTGACCGGTCCAGGGTGGCCGGTCGAACCAAAGTGATCAAATGATAGTGCATATGACATGCAATATGATCAACATGCCAAAATGCATCAAATGGTTCATGCACACACAATGAAACCCAACCACTCGACGACACGTCGAACTCGTCCTAACAACCTCACATATGTACCTAGGGCTGATGCACTTGGATTCACAGCATCGCCACCTACAGCTTTGGCGTGGAAATGTGGAGGGTTTCCCCCTCCGATTTCTCGTAGGGAAACTCTCCACTGTTCATAGGGCGGACTAGTTACAAAGTTTTTACGCTCTACGAACGTCGATGATCTTATAGGATGGACTAACTACGAAGCTTTTTCCGACCTCTAAGATCAAACTCAAATAATCTCTTCAAGGAGGATTAGGAGCGCAAAAACAGTGAGAAATTGAGATTCCAACCCGGCAGAGTTAAAGGTCTAAGACTCACAACAGGAAATCACTCGGCTTCGTATAGGACTTGATCAACATATAGGCAGTCCTAACTTAAAGTCTAGCTCTAGGTAAATCAACGATCAATCACATAGGTATGTCGTCGCGCTAGCTCACGCTGGCGTACATACCCCGTGTGGGTGATCGAACCCACACGCCTAGACACCACTAAAACTTAGGGTCAGCTAGGAGTTAAGAAATCTCACCACCATAATGGTTGCAGACGCATTTCTTTGTTTGCTTCAAGCTCGCCGAAGTCTGATCCATGATCCAGTATGTCTCGTAGAACGTACACGAGACAATAAAAATACCCAATGAGAGTAAGAGAGACAAGAATAAGGGAGTGAGGTATGCAAAATACTCAATAATAATAATTTTCACATATAAAAATATAATCAAAATATACCTTCGGGAAGGGTCGCTCAACAGTGATAAAAGAGGGGAAGTTTTTCTCACTAGTCTTAGGCATATAAGACAACTTATAAGACACCTATAGGAATGTCCCAATATAGATTAATTTTTGGAAAAACTTGTCACTTGTCAGTTGAATTGGAACATAAATCTTATTGGGCAATAAAGAAATTTAATTTCAATTTAAAAGAAGTTGGTGAGAAAAGATTATTACAATTGAATGAGCTTGAGGAAATTAAGAATGAATCTTACGATAATGCAATGATTTATAAGGAAAAAATGAAAGAATGACATGATCGGAAGATAATAAAAAGAAATTTTGAACCTGGACAAGAAGTTTTATTATATAATTCAAGATTAAAATTGTTTCCTGGAAAATTGAAGTCTATGTGGAAAGGATTATTCATAGTTATAAAGTTTATCTCTATAGACTAGTTAATATTGAAGATCCTAAGACTGGAAAAATATTTAAAGTGAATGGACACAAATTGAAACCTTATTTTGATAGTCAAAGACCAAATTTTAAAGAGACTATCATGTTGGATCACCCAGAATGAGACTGGGAATCCCGGGCTGATGACATTAAACCAATCGCTTTGTGGGAGGCAACTCATATGTATCGTTGTTTACAATGATTTTTGAGTTTTTGTTTAAAATCTTATATGTATGTTTATGTTTATGTCTTTATGTAATTCATGTATGTGAGAAAAATGTTTAGAAACATCTTTATTTGCCTAATGTTATGAAAAGACTGAGAATTTAATTGATAAAAATCAAAACGACCAAATTTTGGAACTGACACATGATGCACCAAATTTCATAGAGCTGGCGCATGATGCGCCGTGAAGACAAAAATGAATTTAAAAGTTTTAAATGACGATTTTTGGCTGGGACACCTTCAAATAACTCCTAAAAACCAACTCCAAGACATATTTTAGGGGAAAAAATGAGGGAAGAGTAGCCCAATTCTTATGACTTCCTACTCTAGAAACACCGCTAGATTTGGATTTCTCAACCGAAGAAAGTTCATCAGTTTCGACGAACAAAAATTGCATGATCGATTTATAGTGAAAAAAAGGTTTATCAAAGAGAGGGGATTTGTGAATCAAGGATTCAACACACCGAATACTCGAGTCGAAGATGTTATTGCAAAAGGCGTTGGGAAGTGCTTTGCTACACTACTGCCGCTGTAGTAGTTCGTGTGGTGAAAGAATTTTATGCAAATCTTCAATGGATCAACCAAGGAATGATCTACGTGCGAGGCAGGTTTGTGCAGTTCACTCCTTAGAGAATCAAGAAAAATGTTTATGATCGAGAACGTGCCTGTCTACCACTATTGCTTTAAAGTTTGATGTTTAGATTTCAGTGTTTAGGATGTTGGCTTGCTTTAAAACACTGAATTTGTTATGTGTTGGCTTAAAAAATGTTAGTTTGTATTAACTTGAATTTTGTATATAAATATAAGTTTTGTGTTGTTTGTGAAAATTTAGAGTTAGTTTGATGTTTAATTATGCTTAGAAAGATTTATTTGAGTCAAATAGATGTTGATGTAAAGCATTACAGAGTAGATTTCCACAGAAACTGAAATCGGACAAAAATATACTCTGACGCATGATGCTCCAACTTACAGAGCCTTGGCACATGATGTGCCAAAAGTCTAAACACGCTATATTGCCTAGAAAATCGCAAAATTGCACAAAAACCTCCATTTTCGCTCCTTGAGTCATCTTCTCCCATAATACCTTGGTCTAGGGCATCACATTGTGGGCTATAGAGAAGGATTTGGAGGCCAAAAATCATAGATTTCATTTTCTCTTGGTAAGAGCTTCACATTTACTTAAAAATTTTTTATTTTCACCATGGATTTTGAGAGATCCAAAAAATGGAATTTTTGATGAAAATGCTTGAAAGAAACTTATGGTGAAAAGTTTCTTACCAAATAATCTTACTTAGGGAGTAGATTTGAGATGTAGTAATTTATTTGGAATTTATTTAGATTTTTGTAGAATCTCTAATGGCTCCCCGAGTTAAGCGAGGAAGACTGCCCGAGGACTTCAATGCTCAACGATTCGTTAGTTTCAAAGCCCAACATAGTTACAATACACTATTGGAGAACAAAAAAATGATCCAAGAACGGGCATTTGCAAATCCGGGAGGCGAGGTCAAGAGGTTGGTTTGCCCTAGAAATTGGGAGCGATTTTGCTACTTCAGCGTTGTTTACTTTTCAGTTTCAGTTTTAGTATTTTCAGTTTGAGCTTGTTGAATGTGTACTATTTTCAATTTTTATTTTTCAGATTTAGTATTTCTGTTTTAATTCCCAGCAAGTTATTTAGAATATATTATGTTTTTTTAAAGCTTGCATGTAGTGTTACAGTTAGTACCTGCAGTATACCAGAACCAATTTCATGTTTAGAAATCCTCTACAGGTTAGTTTTTATTTTCATGTATTTATGTTTTCTTTCACCAACTAAAATTTTGTACTAAAATGTTTTTAAAATCATTTAAAAATTTAAGTTTGGGGAAAATAATATTTTCTTTTGAAATAGAGAAAACTAAATTTTATTTGTCTTAAAGTAACTATATTTTTCAAAATTTATTTAACATGACCTGAGATGTTAAGATTTAACTTTAAATGATTATACTTACGTTCATAAATATTATAGTAAATTTAGGTAAAAGGTTTTTAATAATGAAGGTCAATTCTAAAGTTAAAGATATTTGGTATGATAAGATAAGACTATGTTTTTCTATTCTTAGTAAAGAAAAATTGTAATTTTGAAGTGTTAAGAATTTTAGAGTTTCATGTAAGAAGAAAGGAATAAGGCTTTATGAAAAATCATAAACTAGTTTGACTTTATTAAATAAGGAGAGCTATGGAGTTTTGAATTTAAGAAGAGGATAGTGAAGTTCAAAATTATTAAAGGCTATCAAGGTATAGTAATCCTCACCTGAAAAAAAAAAAAGAAAAAGAAAAGAAAGGATTAAAAAGGTCCTAAAAGAAAAGAAAAGAAAAAAAATAAAAAAAAATAAAAAAAAGGCGAGGAGAAGCTTGAAGAGATGCCTAATAAAAAATTGGCTTCACTTGAATCAACTTAAGGAAGGAGCTTTATTACACTTTCTAAACTTGTATTGAAGTATTAATAACATTTCAAGTAAAGTTTTTATTACTAAATATTCCTAGACTTGGAGTTTGAGCCTAAGTTATTAAATGTTTTTCTTAAATTTTGATATTATAATTATTAAATTAAAGTATAGAAGTGATAAGTTAATCTCTATCCTAAAGTCATATGTTTTTATGTAATAAAAGTGTCACTTGAGGACAAGTAACATTTAAGTTTGAGGGATTTTAATACACAAAAATAATATACTGTTTTAAGTACCTTTTTTATGTCTATTTTTTGTGATATTACACTTTAAAGAAATTTATTTTTGTGTTTTTATTGCAGGTATATCATTTTTAGGCATTTAAAGAAAAAATGGCAAAATGAGCAAAATTGGGAGCAAAAACAACCAATTTTGGGGTTTTGCGCATGATGCGCTAAAATTCACAGCATTGGTGCATGATACGCCAGGCACGACATTTTCAAATTAAGGCAGTTCGAGACAAATTTTGCCCAAATTTTCAAATGAAAACTTGTTCTAAACATCCCATGGAGTGATTCAATGCATTTAAACACTATGAAAGGTTCCAATTTGAAGGGATTTGACTCTTGGATCAAGGAGACACATCTTTTGAAATTCAAAGTTTTGACTTTTGAATTTTGGAGGGAAATTGAAACTCTTTTGAGATGAAGCAGCCCAAAAGGAGGGGGGACTTCTAGAGTGTGACCAGAGGGAGAGAGAGAGAGAGAGAAGATGAAATTTTCTTTTAGAGTTGTAAGAGGAGAGGGAAGGTGAGAGATTTTTTCTTCATTACATTTCTAAGAGAGAATTGGGAGTGATTGTAAAGAGGGAAAGACTTGGAGAGAACTTCTAGGAATTTGCTTGGGAAGAATTGTGAGTTAAGTTGTATTTTTCATTCCTTTTGTTTGTAGATTTATTTTTATATATGAAATTCGTGTTTTATCGTATCATTGTCATGAATTTTGAGTAGTCTTCTTTATCATTCTCCCTACTTTGAAGAAATGATTTTACGAAGAATTGATTTTTTTTTCTGCGGTTTTAAATGTCAATAATTTTTGATGATTTAAACTCTGATCTTCATTTACTTTTCGATTTGACCAATTGAATTCTTAAATTGTGTTAAAAAATATATGTTCTGAAAAGGGGATATGATTTCTACAATAAAGGGATAATCACATTTGATTTCATGGGAGATTATTTCATCAATGAGATTAGGTGCAAATAAATAAAGAAATATATTTCATTGAATGTAAAATTGGAAGATTTTAAGGTGACATATTAGAATCCCCAATTTGGTTCAGTTGATTGGAAACTAATGCGAGCTTGTTAGCCCTCGGGGAGTAATGAGAGCTTCGGAGTGACAGCCGGTATCCTCCCAGCCTAACCACAAAATTAGGGACCAAACTCTGGATTAGTCAATGTTTTTTATAGGGCTCAGGAGAGGGTAGAGAATATGATTGGTCCTATTTGACATAAAATAGTTTTTAAATATATTTTTTAAATGATTTCAATTTCTTCACAAGCCATATTTTCATTGTAAAGGAGAATGATGTTTTCTCATACTTGAACTTTTTGTCAACAAAAAACTTTATTTTATTTCAGCAATTTACTTTTGAAAGTTTAGTATTTAGTTTAATTTACTTGTTATAATCGTACATCTGCATATTTAGTAGCATTTCACTTAAGTAGTTTAACTTCAAACTTCATACTTTACTTTGTTTTTATTTTTAGTTTATAATAGAATATAAATAGCCAACTTATATATATTTCCAGCTTCCCTGTGGGATCGATATTTAGGACTCCATTAGAGTTCTGTATTACTTGAACGATACGTATACTTGTGTTATATGTAAAAGGGAATTAGGACTTTAAAAAAGGTTTTAAAGATAAATTATTTTCATTAAAGTTACATTATTGTTTGGTTACATTGCATTATTATTATTAATTTAATATCAATTTTCCCAAATTCTGCATCAGTAACTCTCATTGTTGGCAGGCCAAAATCGCCTCTAGTTTCACCGATGACATGCTAAAACCCTAGGGAATGCCAACACTCCTCAGTAGTTTTGCCCTAAACCTTGTCTGGTTCGATGATCGACTACATCTTATTTACTAATAATCAACCCCTTATGAATTGTAAATGTCCGTAAGGTCGGATCACTAACGCTAAAGTAGACTGACGATTGTCTGAAGCAAGGATCCTCATCTATTAAAAGAAAAAACTGTCAGCAAGAGAGAGAAAGATATATAGAGAGAGAAATTTACCCAAGATCAGATTCACTTCGGACCATGTTGTTCCACCAACATTATTGGATGGGAAATCATCCTCCGATCCCATCTCCTCAGTTGAAGGGTCACCTTCATCAACTTGTTGAACATCTTCTAATTGAGAAATATTTGTAATAGTTGGATGGATCTAAACTCCATAGGAAGTTCTCATTAACGAGTCGATCGTTAAAGTTCCCAACTCCTCACCAACCACCTTGAACTGAATCAGATGACTCTTTCTCCCTCAGTTCTTCATTCGATTTTAGGCCTTCGTTCAATCTCTTCCTCGACAAGTTTCCCTCAAGTTGGCGCAATCGGAACCGGAGAGTGGCTAGCATTCTGACATTATCGACGGGTGTTAGCACGGAGTTGGATCCTTTCTCCACAACAAAACAGTGAATAACAAAGGCCTAGAAGAGGAATAAATTCGAGGTGATGAAGCTATTCTCACCCCCTCCTCCCCCTCTTCCGAGCCTTATATATAATGATCATATGCATGAAAATTCAGGGAGTTTATATGATATTAAATAATATTGTTATAAGGTTTGTTTATTATCAAATTTCCTTATCCTTATCGTAATTGTCGCTATCAAAGAGCGAGAAAGTTGATGAGCTTAATGTGTACACCTAAAAATAGTCTTCATAGATCTTGAAGTGGTTTGTTAGATGAAATAAAAAAAATGGAATTTATGGCTAAAGAACTCAAAATCACCATATCGCATTTGGCTGACCGACCAAGGAACATCTTGGCCAACCAATAACAGACATGAGTTTGTGACAGAAAATGTGAAGACCTATGATCCTTAAACAAATTAATTGAAGCCCTACCTCCCGGCCTGACCAACCATCAGCGAAGATTGATCGACCAATATGGTTGACCATCTTTTCGGGTTTGACTGATCATCTCACATCTTGCTTTAACATGTAAATAAAAGATGTATAAGCACAAATCACAAAGATATCTCACATATGGCGGAACATGTATCGTGACTCCTGGAGGCCTACCAAGGACGATCTAGAACCATATGCTTAGTCAGCCAACAAACGCATAATGGGAAGACAAAGCCCCTTGGATGGAGGAAGAGTAGTTCATCCTTGAAGAATCAATCAGATGAACCTGTTGCCTTCCAACCCGGATAGACTAACAAGGTAAAATGGGTCCTTCCATTCAAGAGTGGTTGACATGAATTCCCAACAAGCAGTCACTCGGCCTAACAACCACCCTACCTAACTGCTGCCCGACCATACCTATGGGCCTCACAGGCCATATTTATGTACAAACTGAAATTCCCCCATTCTACCTACTTATTTTAGGGGCAAAACATGTAATTGTACCTTGACCCTTTCCCATAAATAGAGGTTAATTTTATGAATATAGGATATTTAAATTTTCTATTCATTACTGTGCTATTGCTCCTCTTTCTCCCTCTCTTTCTCTAATTGCTCTATTTCTTAGGCGTCTCTCACAGACATATTTGGATTCTTCAACAATGCATTAACATACACACCGGTTAATTTCTATAAATTTACATATCTATCATCCAAATTTTCTTTTTTACATTTATATCTCAAATCTTTAGTATCATAAAAAATATCATTTTAATTTTTGTAAATAAAATATAATTTCTTATGCATGGATAAATTGGTATATATATTAAAAAATTAAACTTTAGGCGTTTAGGCGTTAGTTATATAAATACATAAAAGTTGAGTGGTATTTATATATATATATAT
>JXCR01146371.1:101220-113124 GCA_002079205.1 Phalaenopsis hybrid cultivar
ATATATATATATATATACATATATATACACACACACACATACATAGATACATACATACATACATACATACATACATAAAAAATAAATTTTCGTCACTTCCTCGGCAATGACACCAGAAGTCTTGATCCCACAAACACAATTTGTGCGTGCTTAGTGTGTAATTACTTCAATTTCAATTAAATAATTCTCTTTTTTCTACATAATTCAACTTTACACACTAGAGATACTATGCAAGTGCACGTATCATTTCAAGTAATAAAAAAATTTCTTTTAATCCCCAAGTGTCGATCCCACGGGGAAGGAATAACTCTTTTTATCAACTTAGTAAAACTCTACTTAAATTGCAAGTAAATTATTTAGGAATTAAGGTCAAAAGTGTATGTGTAAAAAGAAGTAACTAATACCTACAAATTCTTTTCCTAAACTTAAAGAAATGCTAAATGTTCCTGAACTAGTTTATGTAGAAAAGTTCAAATTGTATGGAAAATTCCTTATCCTTGTAATGATATTATAATCAGTGTAGGAATCAAAGGCTTATAAATTTAATTGTAGTTTTGTGACAAAAAGTAGCATACCCATTCTTTACCATTTTTTGAGTGCATAAAGAACATTGACTAACCTAGAGTTAAGTTCCTAAATCTATGGTTATGCTGGATAGATTCTAGCTTGTCACTCTAGAATACCCACGTAAGCACTCAATTTGGCTAACCAAGCTTTAGGTTCCGAACACTAGATTAAATTGTTTATGATTCTAGCTTAGCACCCTAAAATTACCAATTTACACCCATCAAAATTTATCTCCCTATTTATTTGCACTACCTATGACCTAATTTTCCTGAATCTTACTAGTTGAGGAATTCATAGCCCTCCAGTGTCATTATGATTCACAATAAGTTTTAATTTATCAATTGACCAGAGTGAATAAGTAAACTAATTGAGAAGTAATGAATCATCACAATTACAAAATAAAAGAAATGCTAAACAAGTCTANTGTTCTTTATCATTTTCCGAGTGCATAAGAAACATTGACTAACCTAGAGTTAAGTTCTTAAATCTATGGTTATGCTGGATAGATTCTAGCTTGTCACTCTAGAATACACACGTAAGCACTCAATTTGGCTAACCAAGCTTTAGGTTCCGAACATTAGATTAAATTGTTTATGATTCTAGCTTAGCACCCTAAAATTACCAATTTACACCCATCAAAACTTATCTCCCTATTTATTTGCACTACCTATGACCTAATTTTCCTTCACCCAATAGTGCAATGTGAATCTTACTAGTTGAGGAATTCATAGCCCTCCAGGGTCATTATGATTCACAATAAGTTTTAACTTATCAATTGACCAGACTGAATAAGTAAACTAATTGAGAAGTAATGAATCATCACAATTACAAAATAAAAGAAATGCTAAACAAGTCTAATCTTGCACATGATTATTTCTCATCAAAGGAGAAAGATAAAAAAATTAAAATTTCACGGGAACAAAACAATAACACATGATATATATAAAAAAAAAACATGTTTACACAAAAAAATTCAACAAAACTCAAAAAAATAATTAAACACTTATCTCAAAATTNCCATGATTATTTCTCATCACAAGGAGAAAGATAAAAAAACTAAAATTTCACGGGAACAAAACAATAACACATGATATATAAAAAAAAAAAACATGTTTACACAAAAAAATTCAACAAAACTCAAAAAAATAATTAAACACTTATCTCAAAATTCTCCCCAAGCAAATCTTCTAAAGTTCCTTTGAAGAATTCTTCCTACAACTACTCTCAAATATCATTCAGAAATGTAGAAAATGAAAGAATCTCTTACTTCTCCTCCTCTCTTGCACTCTTAATTGTTAGAAATATTAACCCTTTAACACTTTTCTCTCTCTCCATTCTTCCTTCTCTTCTCCCCTTCAAGCCAATCCTTAAAGCACCAAGAGACTCTTCTTTTTATAACCTTTGAAATCTCTCAAGAGTCACCTCAGATGTCCCTTCAAAAATAGTTCAAATACATCAAGTTTACAAAAGAAACTGATTGTGGCGCCTAGGCGCCTGACAGTTGCACTTAGGCGCCAACCTTCTAGAAGCCTGGAATAACTGTCTGGTGTCAAGGCCGCAGATCCTGGGGCCCTAGAGCGAGCTCTCTATTTTCACGTAAAATATGTGGCACCTAGGCACCAGAAGTTGGCACCTAGGCGACAGTTCATATCATGGTCATTTGCTCCATTTGACCCTATTTTGCTCTATTTTCACTCTATTTTTTCCAAAAATACATCTCTTGTACCTGAAATTAAAAACATGTAAAATATCTTCCAGTATAGTGTAATATCATTAAAAATGAGCATAAAATGTATAAAAAAGTAACACATTTTTAGGCATGTCAGCTACTAGTCTGTTCTCAGCAGTGAAGGGTCTACTTATGACTAATCATCGAAATGTGAAAGACTTTTCCATGAGGTCTTGGTTTCACCAAGTGAAAGCTCCTCTCATAGACATAGCTTTCATAATTTAGTCTTAACCCATTCATCAATAGGCTGTCAAATATTCGAGGGATTATTCGTACCTCAGACAAAAAGTTTTTGTTGTTAAGGGTTTACAAGGGGAAAACACTCAAGATTTGTTAGGGATTTATCTATGAAAGCTTTCTATCCTGGAAGGCCTCCCTCTAGCACAAAATTCCTAAATCTTAAATCTCAAACTTCCAGCTTAGGAACTCTAGAAGAAGAGAAATGCAAGGGTTTGAAGAAATCTCACCACCATGGAAGTTAATGTTGTGTTTCTCCTTGTAAGATAACACTCTCCTTCTTGTAGGAGATGTGACGAAGTGTTCCTTTCCACTTTATCCAATGAAAGGATGATGCTCTCCTTATAAAAGGAGAAGGTGGAAACTTCTTNTTTTATAACCTTTGAAATCCCTCAAGAGTCACCTCAGATGTCCCTTCAAAAATAGTTCAAATACATCGAGTTTACAAAAAAAACTGATTGTGGCGCCTAGGTGCCTGACAGTTGCACTTAGGCGCCAACCTTCTAGAAGCCTGGAATAACTGTCTGGTGCCAAGGCCGCAGATCCTGGGGCCATAGAGCGAGCTCTCTATTTTCACGTAAAATATGTGGCACCAAGGCACTAGAAGCTGGCACCTAGGCGACAGTTCATATCATGGTCATTTGCTCCATTTGACCCTATTTTGCTCCATTTTCGCTTCATTTTTTTTTCCAAAAATACATCTCTTGTACCTGAAATTAAAAACATGCAAAATATCTTCCAGTATAGTGCAATATCATTAAAAATGAGCATAAAATGTATAAAAAGTAACACATTTTTAGGCATGTCAGCTACTAGTCTGTTCTCTGCAGTGAAGGGTCTACTTATGACTAATCATCGAAATGTGAAAGACTTTTCCATGAGGCCTTGGTTTCACCAAGTGAAAGCTCCTCTCATAGACATAGCTTCGTAATTTAGCCTTAACCCATTCATCAATAGGCTGTCAAATATTCGAGGGATTATTCGTACCTCAGACAATAGGTTTTTGTTGTTAAGGGTTTACAAGGGGAAAACACTCAAAATTCGTTAGGGATTTATCTATGAAAGCTTTCTATCCTGGAAGGCCTCCCTCTAGCACAAAATTCCTAAATCTTAAATCTCAAACTTCCAGCTTAGGAACTCTAGAAGAAGAGAAATGCAAGGGTTTGAAGAAATCTCACCACCGTGGAAGTTAATGTCGTGTTTCTCCTTGTAAGATAACACTCTCCTTCTTGTAGGAGATGTGACAAAGTGTTCCTTTCCACTTTATCCAATGAAAGGATGATGCTCTCCTTATAAAAGGAGAAGGTGGAAACTTCTTCCTTTTCCCAAGAGTTGATGAAGTTCTCTTTATGAAAGAAGATGCTCTTCTTTGTGCTTCTCTAAATCAAGAGGAAGCTTTCCTCTTTAAATGTAGCTCTTAAGAAGCACACACACCCTCACTCTCTTAGACATTATATAGAGATTATGAGTTTGTGGAGGAAATGAAGTGGAAGAAGAAGAAGAGAAATAAGAAGATGTTAGCTTCCCTTTTGCTTCCTAGACGAGCCCTTCAGCTCTAGCAATAAATCCTCTGGGCAAATGAGCTCTTCTATAGCTTATTTTCATATTGGTATATTAGCACTCCAAGTGACCAATGAAATTGGAGGGAAATTTTCCTCCAATGCTTAAAATATTATACCTCTTCCACATGGCACTCACCATAGGCTTCTTGGGAAGTGAATGCCACATGTTGCATTGTCATTTAACCACCTAAACTCATCATGGATAATGGAGAAGCAAGCAAGAAAGAGGGAAGAAAAGGTTAACATTTTTGGTTGGGCAAGTTGTAAAGTTAGTGTGACTATGCTCGAACTGGGCTTGGCCATGCCAGGTCTAAGAGCTTAAAGCCTTCATTTTCTGAAGGTTGGCGTGAACATGCTGAAATTGACATGATCAGGCCGGTGTCTGGTGTGGCTACACCATATTAGTGGCATAATTATGCCATACTCTCTGACTTGAGCATGTTTTAGGGTCGTTCTAGCGTGACCACGACAAAAATGGGCGTGGCCATGCAAGGTCAAAAATTAGGGTTAGGTATTTAAAGCATGGTAGAAGTTCTAGACGAGTTCCCTTGGCTCAAAAATGTCCTAAGAAGATGGGATATGANTTCACCATAGGCTTCTTGGGAAGTGAATGCCACATGTTGCACTGTCATTTAACCACCTAAACTCATCATGGAGAATGGAGAAGCAAGCAAGAAAGAGGGAGGAAAAGGTTAACATTTTTGGTTGGGCAAGTTGTACGGTTAGTGTGACTATGCTCGAACTGGGCTTGATCATGCCAGGTCTAAGAGCTTAAAGCCTTCATTTTCTGAAGGATGGCGTGAACATGTTGAAATTGACATGATCAGGCCGGTGTCTGGTGTGGTTACACCATATTAGTGGCATAATTATGCCATGCTCTCTGACTTGAGCATGCTTTAGGGTTGTTCTAGCGTGACCACGACAAAAATGGGCGTGGGCATGCAAGGTCAAAAATTAGGGTTAAGTATTTAAAGCATGGTAGAAGTTCTAGACGAGTTCCCTTGGCTCAAAAATGTCCTAAGAAGATGGGATATGATCTATAACGATCGAAGAATGCCCATGGATGCATTGTAACACCAGAATAGCCCTAAAAAATAGTGGTCATCCCCAAGTGATGCAAAGTGGTCTGAATTCTCTCCCGGTTGTGCTTGTGGGCGAGTTTTATGACTCCAATTGGCCATAAAAGAGTCTGGATTGATGGGGGTAAGGTCTCTAATCATCNAGAAAATGAGCTCTTCTATAGCTTATTTTCAGATTGGTATATTACCACTCCAAGTGACCAATGAAATTGGAGGGAAATTTTCCTCCAATGCTTAAAATATTATACCTCTTCCACATGNAGGACAACTCATATATTCCCATGATGATTGCTTGATATTTTCGGGAGAAAGCTCCCTTGATAGTACCTTGTTGGATCTCCTCCCTAGAACCAGGATGAGGAGAAGAGGTAAAACCACCCACCATATTTGATGCTCAGAAGCTATTTTGTGTTAGTTACATGCACACTCTCCGCTCATTACAATTATCCCCCCATATTGCATCAACACATTTATTTCTCATTATTTTTTGGGATATACTTGTATTCCTTNGCAAGCATCGATAATTAATTAGACATATAACGCTACAAGCAAGTAATTAAAGTTCTGGCAATAACTTATAAACCTAATAATTATGAANACAAGCATCGATAATTAATTAGACATATAACGCTACAAGCAAATAATTAAAGTTCTGGCAATAACTTATAAACCTAATAATTATGAATGTGAAATTATGCTCATCTCAACCATATTAGGGCTGTCAAAACGGCTCGTTGTTCGCGAAAGGCTCGTGTTCGGCTCGTTAAGAAGCTCGTGTTCGGCTCGTTCGCTAAGTTAACGAGCCGAATACAAACAACATGAACAAATATTTGTTCGTTCGTGTTCGGCTCGTTTTGGCTCGAAATACTACTAATCAATTATATATATATCTTTGATGAGTAGTTTTTTTTTAATTTAATTGACTACAAGGCTACAAAGATTTATAATCAATTAAAAGTATTAATGAATAAAATATAATAAAAATTATTAAATTAGATTCAAATGATGTTTTAAATCATGCCCCAATTTTTAACATTTGATGGCTACGTGATTAGAGTTTTCAAAATGACTCTTTGTTTGTAAGCGGCTCGTGTTCGGCTCGCTAAGCAAACGAGCCAAACACGAACACACTTTTTTAGCTCAAAATATAAATGAGCCGAACACGAGCGAGCCTCGTTTACACCCCTAAACCATATATTAGTACTAGCGCTCGCTCGTGTTCGACTCGTTTACACCCCTAAACCATATATTAGTTCTAGGGTTATTAACATGCCTACCGGCCAATCCCTACGTATTTTAAATATCTAACACCAAAATTTGAATTTTTACAATTATACCACCCAAGTCTTTCATATCACATAAATAGTGTCACTATTTTAAATTTTAAAAAAATTAAAATAGACAGTTTCACGCAAAGGCAAGATGGCATGTCTATTAAAAATTGAAGTTTTGGTGTTAGATATGTAAATAGATAAGAACTGAGTGGCATGTATTTAAATAGTTCTATATTTTATTATGGGAATGCGTACATTTAATCAATGTCACTTTATCTTAAAAATGTGTGATTAAATCCTTTAAAGTGCNAGTCCTAGCGCTCGCTCGTGTTCGGCTCGTTTACACCCCTAAACCATATATTAGTTCTAGGGTTATTAACATGCATACCGGCCAATCCCTATGTATTTTAAATATCTAACACAAAAATTTTAATTTTTACAATTACACCACCCAAGTCTTTCATATCACATAAATAGTATCACTATTTTAAATTTTAAAAAAAATTAAAATAGACAGTTTCACGCAAAGGCAAGATGGCATGTCTATTAAAAATTGAAGTTTTGGTGTTAGATATGTAAAAAGATAAGAACCGAGTGGCATGTATTTAAATAGTTCTATATTTTATTATGGGAATGCGTACATTTAATCAATGTCACTTTATCTTAAAAATGTGTGATTAAATCCTTTAAAGTGCTAAAATTCTGACCCAACATAAAGTCTATTATTTGAATATAAGAACTTCATGCCAACCTATGTGAAACTTATGATTTAGATATAAGATACCTCATGTATTTAATAAAATACAAAAATATATACTTTAATTAGATTTCCACTTATAAACCCATAAGCAATAAACTAGATTTACAAAAGTGCCAAATGAAAAATATAGGAAAATGTTGCTGCAATCGATGAATTTCCACAACTATGAAATGATACTTATTTCATCAGTACGTCTCTCACCAAGCAGTTTAGCAGGATTCACCCAATGCTAATGAGAAAAATTTTGCTTAAAACACAAACTTTCTTACTGCTACTAATCATTTGGATGTAGTTGATGACTTCCTAATTGTAGTGGAACTACCTATTGAGAGGGAAAAGGGTTCTCAAGTACTGGAGGAGTGTCAAGGTCAAGGTGTACAGCGTGCTGAATCTGCTCAACAAGTTACGGAGCAACCTNATTTAGAAATAAGATATCTTATGTATTTAATAAAATACAAAAATATACACTTTAATTTAGATTTCCACTTATAAACCCATAAGCAATATACTAGATTGACAAAAGTCCCAAATGAAAAAGATAGGAAAATGTTGCTGCAATCGATGAATTTCCACAACTATGAAATGATACTTATTTCATCAGTATGTCTCTCACCAAGCAGTTTAGCAGGATTCACCCATGCTAATGAGAAAAATTTTGCTTAAAACACAAACTTTCTTACTGCTGCTAATCATTTGGATGTAGTTGATGACTCCCTAATTGTAGTGGAACTTCCTATTGAGAGGGAAGGGGGTTCCCAAGTACTGGAGGAGTGTCAAGGTCAAGGTGTACAGCGTGCTGAATCTGCTCAACAAGTTACGGAGCAACCTACCTTGCAAGGTGACGATCTACTAATTGCTCAGCTGGGTCACACACTGAAAGAGGATTGACAAGTCCAAAAAGCTAAGAAAAAGAAAAAAAAGGACAACTCATATATTCACATGATGACTACTTGATATTTTCGAGAGAAAGCTCCCTTGATAGTACCTTGATGGATCTCCTCCCTAGAACCAGGGTGAGGGGAAGAGGTAAAACCACCCACTATATTTGATGCTCACAAGCTATTTTGTGTTAGTTACATGCACACTCTCCGCTCGTTACAATTATCCCCCCATATTGCATCAACACATTTATTTCTCATTATTTTTTGGGATATACTTGTATTCCTTTGTTACCTTTTGTGTGTGTTGTATACCTTGTGAGTGGGTCCTTTCACCCACTTACTAAAACTTCTGTATCTTCCTTTCGTATTAATTAATTTGCCTTCGGGCCTTTTTTTAAAAATTTATATATATAGTTTCCCAAATGAAAAAAAATCACAATCACACACACACACAAATATATATATATATATATATATGACATGATCAATGGGGTTTGGCGGATGAGGATTTTTCTCTACAGCAAGGTTTTTCCAATGATTTAATTATCTCTGACTTGTGGCTTCACGGTAATTGGGATGTCAATAAATTGAATGAATTTTTTGNTATATATATATATATATATATATATATATATATATATATATATATATATATATATATAGCTTCCCAAATGAAAAAAATCAATATAGGAAATTGATAAATTGCTACATTTCCATATAAAAAAGCACATTAGATATAACTTATTTTACAACAACATTACTTTTAACCAAGGCAAATCCACAGCTTCATCTAACTTATAAAAATAAAAGAAAAAAAAAAAAGAAAGAAAGAAAGAAAGAAAGATTTAAGTTTATTATATATAATATAATTTATTCTGAATTATATATCTCTTACACTTGGCAAATCTCATCGTCTTCCTTCTGCTCAGTCTTAGCCTCATTAGGTTTATTAACAGTCTTCTCAGAAACAAGAGCCGATTCAGAAACAATCTCCTCATCTCCCAAACTCTTAGAAACCTTCCTCGAGTCTTTGTAGATTATGTAAAGTATAATTTGAGCCGCACCAAATGCGAATCCGACCACATTCGGGAGCTATTCAAATCACAGTTCAATCAAAGCTAGCATCTTTATAAAGTTATAATTCTAAAATACAAATTTTTATATTTCTTTGAAAGTGTCACAGTCATAGTATAACATGTGCATGAAAAGATGCATTCAAGTGATATGGAAGGTGTGTGTTATGAAAATACGTAAGAACTTGTGGTATGTCTGTAAATCATTCAAATTTATAGCATGTTCTTCTTCCCAGCTTTTGGATTCATTTTAGATGGTCAAAAATTGAATCGACGTTGATTTTTCATGCATGGATTTAATCTCAGCAGTCCAAAATTGATCAGATGGTTGAGATAAATATCAGCAACTTTGCAGCACATTCTGTATTTGTAGAGTATATATATATATATATATGTATATATATATATATATATATATATGAATTATTTAGTATTAGTGAATAGATTACTTACAGCAACATAAATGTCTTTGCTGAATAGTCCGTAGCATAACCACACAACAGNTTATATGCGCTTTTTGGCCCCATGATGAGAGCCTCCCGCGTCATGATGGAATCGAACCCTTGACTGAGGGGACTTATAGTGACCCTAATAAGAGTTTCTTACGATGATGCTTAGAGGAGCCGCGAAGACGCTAATTGAGANGTATGTATGTACATACATATATATGTATGTATGTACATACATACATATATATATATATATATATATATGTACATACATACATACATATATATATATGTATGTACATACATACATACATATATATATGTATGTATGTACATACATACATACATATATATATATATGTATGTACATACATACATACATATATATATATATGTATGTACATACATACATACATATATATATATATATACGCTTTATATGCGCTTTTTGGCCCCATGATGAGAGCCTCCTGCGCCACGATGAAATCGTATCCTTGACCGATGGGACTTATAGTGACCCTAATAAGAGTTTCTTACGATGATGCTTAGAGGAGCCGCGAAGACGCTAATTGAGAAGCTCACACAGATCCAACCTAAAGTTCTGAGACGATCGGGGCCTTTGAAGAGGAGGAGAGTACAAAGAACAATGATAGAGAATAGCCCAACATTTAATAGCAAGATTAACTTGGCTGTGTCTATCTGCAGCATTTTATTTTCATGAAATTATTATTCAATATATATATATATATATACATACATTCTTTTGTACCAATACCAAAAATTGAAATATTTATGCATACCTTAGCTTTTTTTGGTGCATAAATAAGGAAGATGACGATATAAAAGGTCTCAATCAGACAACCAAATGCGTTAATTGAGACTAGAAGATATGTATTGGTCTTAATAAATGCATAATAGATCCAAAGCATAGAGCTGAATAATGCCACCACATATGGTACTGATTGAAAGCCCTCTGTTGTTTTGTTTTTATGCACACGATAGAATGTTGGCCTGCAAATAAAATATAAATTTTGTTCCATTATTGGTATGTTGAAATAACCGGCCATTATCAAAGAATTATAGCCATGTTTAATGAAGCAATCTCTATTAATAATTAATGAAGCTGTCTTTGTTAACTATATAGTTTGGTGAAGAAAAAATATATTGTTAGGATATGTTGATTTATTTTGTATTAAGATTAAGCTATTTTAAGTGCATGTTTCCAAGAGATTATTTGATGAACATNGGGTACTGATTGAAAACCCTCTGTTGTTTTGTTCTTATGCACACGATAGAATGTTGGCCTGCAAATAAAATATAAATTTTTTTTTCCATTATTGATATGTTGAAATCATCAGCCATTATCAAAGAATCATAGCCATGTTTAATGAAGCAATCTCTATTAATCATTAATGAAGCTGTCTTTGTTGACTATATAGTTTGGTGGAGGAAAAATATATTGTTAGGATATGTTGATTTATTTTGTATTAGGATTAAGCTATTTTAAGTGCATGTTTACAAGAGATTATTTGATGAACATATCTCCCAAAATTGTATACAATTATGTTGAGTCTCATATGTATTTTCTTGTCATATTTATACTTTTGAATGTTTAATAGTTTAATTATATTGAGGGATAATATGTAATGAAGTGCAATAAAATTAATCATATCTTGGTATAAGGCATGCATCATATCATGAAAATTTTTGTTCTATGAAAATTGGTCCCAAAATATTCTCATAAGACTAAGTTTGAGGGAGCGTTGCAACACCGTAATTTGTGGCCTTTGTTAAAACTGTGTTTCGACTGATTTAAAAAAAAGTGGGGATTGCCAGAAAACTGTGGTCTTAATTTCTTTAAAATAAAAAATATTGTGACTGTTATCGTAATTTTTTGAACCATTATTTTTTTTTGCAGTGGTGTCACAGCTGCTTCTTCAAACAACTGTAGCTTATCTAAAGAGACCCAACAAGCTTGAAAGGCTTAGATCAAACTTATTGAAAATATCTTGAGATGAACATTATATGCTAGATTTTGATCGTATTGTTATGATCTATCTTAAAAAAAATTCAATAAATTTGAGGTTGATTTTGGTTTTCATCCCAACTCAAANATACATATATATATACATATATATGTACATATATATGTATATATCTACATATATATGTATGTATGTATATATATACATATATATGTAGATATATACATATATATATATACATACATACATATATATGTAGATATATACATATATATATATATATACATACATACATATATATGTAGATA
>JXCR01146371.1:113680-149929 GCA_002079205.1 Phalaenopsis hybrid cultivar
TAAATATATATATATATATATGTAAAAAGGAGAATGGGAATTTTCATGCTCCTACGTGTTTATGTGATGATTCTCACACAAGTATGTGGTTATATGATGTGTTTACCCTGCAAGTTGAATGTTTATCATGTAAATTGAATGCTTATCATGGAAGTTGAGTGCTTAACATACAGGTTGAATGTTTACCATGCAAGTAGAGAGTTTATCATGCAAGATCGATGTTTGACAGTTTTATGGCTAAAAATGCAAGTTGAATGTTTATTTTCCATGGCCAAAAATGCAAGTTTCATATTTATAATTCTTATGGTCATATACAAGTTGTGATTTCATGCTTATGCTACTTATTAGGATAACATAAGATATGTGAATGTTTATTTATTTATTTTTTATGTGGAGAGAGTATAAGCCCTAAAACTAGTTAGGAAAGAGAGGTTGACAAAAGCTTATGTAATAATAATTCCTAAAAATAATACTTTTATATAAAAGTATAAATTAAATGTGTTAAAAAATGCTAATTTAATTGTTCTCAAAAATAACATTTTTATAAAACATGCCAACTAAATGTGCTCTAAATGACTTTTTTACAAAATGTATATGCTTTAAGTGTGTGCTCCAAATAAAAAAATAAAAAAATTCACTCTATAAAAACAAAACAAATGAATTAACCAAAACACTTTTTAAAATAAAATTAATAAGCATAACACTTTAAAACCAAAATTAAAATAAATTAAAACAATCAAAACTGTTTTGAAAACTAAAACAATCAAGCTCTTGAGAATCAAAGCTAAGAAAAAACTTTTTCAAGAAACAACTCCGTAAAATAATTCTAAACATAAATTTTAAGAAACAAATTAAAATAAATTTAACTAAAACTTTTCTATGAACTTAAGCAAAATAATTATAAAATTTATCCAAAACTTAAATTAAACTTTAACTAAGCTTAAGCAATTTAATAACGTTTTCCAAAAAACATAAAACCCAAACTTTTAACCAACTTAAACAACTTAAACTTTCCCAAAATCTAAACATAAATAATTCAAGCTTAAATTTTCCCAAAACTTACACTTTTAAGAAAAAAAACTAAGTAGTTTCAAAACATAAACTAAAAGTAGCAAATCTCACCTCAAGAAAATATTCTTCAAAAAGAATCTTTTTCAAAACATAAATGATAACATCTCCTGTGAGCTTAATAGTTAATATCATAATTCATAATTTCTTGAATTAACATGTTCATTTCCAGGAACATGTGATTCAAAAGCTTAGCCCTTAAGCATATAAGGCTTGGGTCATCTCATGCATACACATTTCCTAAATAAGTAAATTCACATGGCTAACAATTTTTGGCATGTTAAAATACTTTATAAAAACTTCTTTTTCTATGTGTGTAACCTCTTTCAAAAGTAAGCATGTGAATAAATTTAAATATGAAAATTGTAAGCATGAAAAGTGAAAAGCTTGAGTAATATTTATTCTCGACATATAAAAATCAACACAGAACAATAAACCAAACACTAGAGGTCAACCCTATGAGAAAGAAACAAACTGAGGATAGAAAACCAAATGAAAACTTAGACTTTAAGAACCCTGATTTTCATGCCAACCAATAAACTTGGAGAAAACAAATCAAAACTTGGAAAAAACTCTAATTTTAATCAAAATTGACAAACTAGGAATCAAGACATANGCTTAAACTTTAAGAACCCTGATTTTCATGCCAACCAATAAACTAGGAGAAAACAAATCAAAACTTGGAAAAAACTCTAATTTTAATCAAAATTGACAAACTAGGAATCAAGACATAGCACAAATTAAATATTAAACCCCAAAATAAATTAAAATTCACAAACTCTATATTTGACAAACTAAATTTAGGTAGATCAATCTTGAAATCCAAGTTTAGATAACTTAAAAAAAAAAACCGAGGATTGCACACCTTTGAGTAGTCTAGTCTAGAAGCCTATGATGGTTTACTAGGTACCCATAACTATTATTAAAAACTTAGACATAAAAAAAACAAATTTTCCCCCTTTGGATTATGTGGGTGTCATTGGATGAAGTAACCCATGATCACTGACAACGACAATCCAAACCACCTAATAGCATGAAGGTCTACATTAACCATCATTATGGTGACAGTGATGACATTCGATTCTTTGGTTGGTTAATAATAATGCACCCGAGATGATGGAAAGTCATAAGCATCTTAACCAGGAGCGTTATTCCCAAAATTCATGTTAGTCCACCCATTTAGCCTCTCGTGTAGCTTATTCTAAGGTCAAAGCTTCACCACAATCTGGAAATCTCTCAAGCTTATTCTTCCCTTAGTCTAAGGATATATACAAACATCAAAATCAAATTTCCAATCTAAATCTCAAATTCAAAACTCAAATCCAAACAAACTCAGTTTCAAATCTTCAATCTTAAATTCAAGTCCCTAATCTTTTCAAAATCCCAAGTCTCGTTCAACATGTCATTTCAAACTTCCAAAACTTTCTGAAATCATAAACCTTTTAAATTACTTTCAAACCTCAAGTCCAAACCCTTTTCAAAACAATAAACTCTTCCAAAAAAAAAAATTCCTTGAAGGCTCTAAAATTTTTAAAGCAATCAAAAACTTTTTTCAATAGTAAATTAAAATTTTAAAACCCTTTAAAAAATTTAAACATAAATATAGCTTTTAAAACCCATAAACCTATTTAAAAACTAAAACCTAAAGCATTTAAAAGAAATTACAACAAACTTTAACAAATTTTGACCAAATTTAACCAAAAATTAATCAACTTCTACCAACCTTAATAAACTTCAACAAGTTTTAAAAAAAAAAATTGACCAATCAAACAATTTAATAAATTTAACAAAATTTAATAAACTTTAACTACAAGTTTAACAAACTTTAAACCAATTCTAACAAACTTTAACAAACCAAAAAAAATTATAAACTAAATATTAAATATCTTTAAAATAAGTTATATAATTTTAAAAATAAACTTTCACCAACCATTAAAAAAATTTAAAATTAAACATTTACAAAACAAACGTTAAATAATCTTAGTAACTCTTAAATGAACCTTAACAAACTTCAAATAAATTTCAATGAATTTTAACATAACTTAAAAAAAACTTTAACCAATTCAATCCAATCAACTCATAACAAACTTTCAAATGAGATTAAACATAATCAACTCGGTCTTTAGTTGAAGTGAATCAATCTAAATCAAATTCATAGTTTCCAAGCCCCAGGGCATGCTTACTTGCAGGAGTTAGCTAAATCTTTTCCTGGACCATTCTGTGTCACACCCCCATTAGACTATAAGTCCCACAATTTTAATTTCATTCAAATCTTTTCAAAACCTTGAGTTTATCAATTTGAATCCCAAACAACAATCTCATAGATACATATCGAATGATAATGCAAGATGTAAGTCATAACTTTAATCGAAAGTATTTTTAGGAGCCACACTCCCCCGAAAGTATTATTGAGAACCAAAACTCCTGAGATATAAGTAACTACGAGGGCCTCCCCTTGTAGGGGTATCGAACCCCAGAATAAAACATGTTTTATCTTACACCTGCAAGGTAAGGGAAAACCCTTGATTCCATAGATGCATAAATTATTGGGATTTTCATCATTTAGATGATTAGATCCATTCTAAGGTAATATTTCTATCCCTCGTGGTAGTATAGTATTCTCCAAATATCATGTAGGATCATTTAGAAAAAAAATTTTCGAGATCTGTGATGGCCACACAATAAAATACCCTACCAAGAAAGAATGAGTGGGGAAGAGGGTTTGGGATTCAGTTTGGTGGGAAAAGAGGTAGAGCGAGGAGTGGAGAGAGTTAAGGTTTTGGTTTGGTGAGAGAAGAGAGGGAGTAAAGAGTGTAGGGTGAATAGGGGGAGGGAGAGGTGTCGAGAGGATTAGGGTTATAGGTTGGTGGGAGAAGAAGGAAAGAGAGAAATGTGAAAATGGTTAGGGTTTGGGCCTTAAGGAAGGAAAAAAGTGTGAAAGCAGGCGATGTGTTTCAGCCATGGAAAGAAAAGGGGAAGAGTGGAAGAATGGGTGAGGATGTTTCGACCATGAAAGAAAGGAGGTGAGTGGATGAATGGGTGAGGGTTTAGCATGAGACAAACAAAAAGAAAGAAAAAAAAACATAGAATAAGAGAAGAGGAGGGATTCACTTTGCTTGTTTGGATGAAGAGAGACCCTTTGTCCTTGCTTGCTTGAATAGAGGGAGGATTGCTCCTCTTTTAGCGGTTCAACCAAGAGTGGAGAAAGAAGAAGAATAAAGAGGAGAGAACAGGATTTCAGCCACCAAGGCAAGGAAGAGAAAAAGGAGGAGGAGAAAGAAGTTTCAGCCAAAAGGATTGAGAGGGGATGGGGAAGTTCCGACTAAATAAGGGTTTAAGGAGGGAATGGTCATGAGAGAATGGAGGGAAAGTTCCAAAATTTTGGAGAGAANGAAAGAGGAGAGAACAAGATTTCAGCCACCAAGGCAAGGAAGAGAGGAAGGAGGTGGATAAATAAGTTTCAGCCAAAAGGATTGAGAGGGGATGGGGAAGTTTCGACTAAATAAGGGTTTAAGGAGGGAATGGTCATGAGAGAATGGAGGGAAAGTTCCAAAATTTTGGAGAGAAATTTGAAGTCTGGGGCTGGTTATGGTGGTTAGCAACCAAAGTTGCAACCTTAAATCATCACGAAGAGAGAAATTCAAGAAATCCACATGGTGAAATTGGTTTTAGTTAATGTGATCTCTATCTCAAGATATTTTGATTCAAAGTGGCTAGGAAGCTATGGGTGGTTGGAGGTGGTTATGAGAAAAAAATTGACCTTAGCTCATCAGGCTCAAAAAAAATGAGGAGAAAACAATAGTGACGTTAGCTTTGGTCAAGGTGGGATTTATCTCAAAATATATGAAGTCAAAATGTAGGTCTCACACTAAAAGTGANCAAGAAAAGAGAAATTCAAGAAATCCACATGGTGAAATTGGTTTTAGTTAATGTGATCTCTATCTCAAGATATTTTGATTCGAAGTGGCTAGGAAGCTATGGGTGGTTGGAGGCGGTTATGAGAAAAAAATTGACCTTAGCTCATCAAGCTCAAAAAAATGAGGAGAAAACAGTAATGAAGTTAGCTTTGGTCAAGGTGGGATTTATCTCAAAATATATGAAGTCAAAATGTAGGTCTCACACTAAAAGTGAGAAAGTTTTGGATAATAATTACTTTTGATTAATTAAATTTAGTGCTTTTAGCTCACATTTATTTAGTTGAAGTTTAATTTTCATTTGAGTCTACTTTGAGTGAATTAACATGATTATTCTTTTTATTATCGAAATTATCATCCAAATTATTGTAGTTTTACCAGACCCTCGAACGAATTCTGATTTGGGCATAAAAAGGTTTATTTTAAAGATTTCAATAATCTTGACGCAATCACAATCTATCTTAAAAACTAATTCTTTGTTGAAACGTAGGGCCATTTTTCATGCATAAATTCTCAAAACAAAAAAAATTTAAAAAGAATGGCCATCAAGCATCATCAAACTAATTTGCATGCTTTTTCATATGTAATAATGAACGTTATACAACATATACAATAAAATTCCTATAGCTACATTGAATAATGGAGAAAAAATAATTTTGGGATAATACGAGCACTCTTCATGCATGAAAACTCAAAGTGAAAAAAATTACATCAAAATTGTGTAATATAATCGTAAAACCTATTTGTATGATTTTTGTATATGATAATAAATATCATGCAACTTTCAGAATGAAGTTTCAAGTTTTACAATGATCAGTAGAGAAAATTATAATTTTGATGTGCATTTTAGTTTCAGCTGATTTTTAGTTCAATTTTAGGGTTTAGCTAATGTTGGTTACATTTGATTCCATTTTAGTTTGATTAATTTCAATTCCTGTTTAGTTAGATTTTACTTTAGATTAAATTAGGGTCATCTCAAGTGAGGTTTAAGTTATAGCTTATCTAAGTTCAATTTAGTAATCTAGTGGCACTAAGATGAATGTTTTATGTCCCAATGCGATTGGATAAAGCCAATCAAAAGGGTTGACCAAAAAGTAAGGTCTACAAATGGACCACCAATATGAGTGACAGACTATGTAAAATACAACACATTTTCACATTGACTGAAACGATCAACTAAGTCCAGGAATCAGAGTTTTGATACTCAGGATTTGAGTTTTGAATTTTAAAACATGATACGTGAATTGAAAATTTAATTTGAGTGATTGAAGTCTTGAAGTTCAAAATTTATAAGCTTTGGTGTTTCCTATTGATGGGTTTCATTAAAGGCTCACACTAGGGATTTGGGAAAATGTTGCTAGAAATAGTTAATCTTGAAATACTAAGAAAAGAAGTCGCTGAGGAACTTACTCTTGGCCTAAAGAAGATAGCTAGAGCAATTTAAGGATGATGTAGTTAAACACAAAATCTTAAAGATTAACAAGATTGAAATTGTGTTTACTTGAACACAATAGAATGGAAAGCACAGTGACTCACATCCACCTAAAAATGAGAACGAGATGATTAGGTCAGAATAGAAAACACAGAGACTCACTGGTGCATAATAATATAAGGTTATTTTTATAAATGATGATCATATTTTGTATGGAGGAGAATTAAATAGTGCAATGAGATTGGTCAAAAATTAAAAAGAAATCATAATAATCAAGTAAGACTAAAAGACATTCAAACTCTCAAGCAAATGAAGACAAATATCCACTTACAAGAGCTTAAGCAAGAACCCAAGAAAGTGCCCAATTAAGAGCCTATTCAAGACCCATCACAAGAGTCATATCAAGAAGAAATATTTGAATTTGTATTTTATTATTTATATTTAAATTTTAGATTCTATAACGTGTAAATTTTCAAATTTGGAGGCGTTTATGGCTAATTATAAAAAAATAATAAATTAGAAAGTTGATTAGCACCTTCCTTCATTAATAGCCATCTACCACCCTTCAAAAGTTCCTCATCCTTTTATTGACTTTTTAACATTAAAAATTTATAAATAAGACTGATATATAATACTTTGGATCAGTTGTTGAATGAAATATTTAAGTAAGAATACTTTCACTTATTGCTTATTGCTTGGTGGCTTCAAGTGTTACATTTTCTTTGGTGATATTAGATATTTATCTTTAATATTCTTTTAAGTTATTCATTAACCACCCTTCAAAAGTTCCTCATCCTTTTATTGACTTTTTAACATTAAAAAATTTATAAATAAGACTGATATATAATACTTTGGATCAGTTGTTGAATGAAATATTTAAGTAAGAATATTTTCACTTATTGCTTATTGCTTGGTGGCTTCAAGTGTTACATTTTCTTTGGTGATATTAGATATTTATCTTTAATATTCTTTTAAGTTATTCATTATCCTTCAAAATACTTGCTCTTAAACTCTTCACCAACGTTCATCCACATCCTAAGCTTATTGTAATATCAACAAACCAACAACCAAAGTCTCATAATCATTCCAAACTCCTCTTCATAGTACTTAGCTAAGCAAGAGCATATTAAGATCTAGTCTTGTTACCTAACCCTAAACGCCTTTGTAAACCCATCCAAACCCACCCATCTACTCCAAATCATAAGTACACATCCTAAGTTAACCTCCAATAATCATTTCTAACAATTTACCAATTATTAAGCCATTTTTCCAAAGAGATTTCAAATCAGCACAAACTAGCCTTAATCCATACTAGTCTTAATACTTTATCCACCATTCCCTTTTAAGTCTTTGAACATTCCACTAAAACCTCCACATCATATCTTTAGACCTAAAATGAAACATCAATAGCAAATTTTAGTATTTTATCTCATCAAAACGCCACCCCACCTCCATCATATTTGGTATCAGAGCAAATCTGGAAGACATCATGTAATGATGAAATTTATGAAGGGGGGGTCTTCCCCTTATGGTGTGCTTAATGGCTAAACCAATAAAGTTATGATTATAGTAAATGTCACCATTGTTAATCAATAAGGCATTAAATTATAGTTATGACTCATTTGCATAAATGTGAAGATGAGTTCAGTGATTCATTTTCTTAGTGAAGAACTTCGATAAAATTTTCAAAATTGCATCTTATGCATTTTCTTTATTATATTATCAAATATCCACTATATACCCTCTATGATTATAACAAATTTTACCTCTCTCCATAAATTAGGTATTAGATTCTATAGATGATTTATTTGTATCGGTGATTCATTTTCTTAGTAAAAAACTTTGGTGAGTTTTTCAAACTTACATCTTATAAATTTACTTTTTTTTCTTTTACCAAATATCAACTACATAACTTCTCATTAATCAAAATTAAGTTAAAATTTTCTTTTCAAGTTAATCATTCAAATTATGCTAATTTTTAGTTTTGTAATCTAGTTTATTACGTTAAATGATTACTTATATTAGAATTTTTACTTTAATTTGAAAAGATAAGTAGTTATCTAAATTAGTTTGCATATTTGCTTGATTTTAAATTTTGTATTTGCTTTCTTTAATTCTCATATTACATGAATATTTTTATTTTATTTCATCTATATAATTCTACGAAGTTGAATTCTTGAAGAAAGAGAAAATTCGTGCAGAACAATATAAGGTTATTGTATAAATGATGATAATATTTTGTATGGAGGAGAATTAAGTTGTGCAATGAGATGTGGTCAAAAATGAAGAAGAAATCATAAGAATCAAGTGAAGGTTAAAACACATGCAAACTCTCAAGCAAATGAAAACAATTATCCACTTAAAAGATCTTAATCAAGAACCCAAGAAAGTGCTCAATTAAGAGCCTAAGAAAGTGCTCGATTAAGAGCCCATTTAAGGCCCATCACAAGAGCCATATCAAGAAGAAATATTTGAATTTGTATTTTATTATTTATATTTAAATTTCAGTTTATAGAATGTTTGAATTTTCAAATTTGGAGGATTTTATGGCTAGTCATAAAAAAAATTTTAAATTAGGAAGTTGGTTAGCACCTTCCTTCATTAATGGCCACCTAGCACCCTTCAAAAGTTCCTCGTCTTTTTATTAACTTTTTATCATCATAATCCCTATAAATATGACTGATATGTAATGCTTTGGATTAATTGTTGAATGAAATACTTGATGCTTGGTGGCTTCAAGAGTTACTTTTTCTTTGGTGAGATTAGATATTTATCTTTGCTTTTCTTTTAAGTTATTCATTATCCTCCAAAACACTTGCTCTTAAACTCTTCACCAATCTTCATCCACATCCTAAGCTTCTTACAATATCAACAAACCAACAACCAAAGCTACATAATCATTCCAAACCCCTCTTCATAGCTCTTGGCCAAGCAATAGCATATTAAGACCTAGTCTTGTTCCCTAACCCTAAACACCATTGTAAACACATTCAAACCACCCGTCTACTACAAATCATAAGTACAAATCCTAAGCCAACCACCAAAAATCATTCTAACCATTTACTCATTATTAAGTCACTTTTCTAAAGAGATATTTCAAATCCGCCCAAACTAGTCTAATCCAAACTAATCTTGATATTTTAGCTACCATTCCCTCCTAAATCTTTTAACATTCCACCAAAATCTCCGCAACATATCTTTAGACCTAAAACCAAACATTAATAGTATTTAGTAGTTTATCTCATCAAAAGGCCACCCCACCTCCATCACTCACATTCAAGCTAGACTATGATTCACAATGTTCTAAAGTACTATGGCATTAACAAGTCAAGGTCCAATAAGGTAAGAGCTCCAAAAAAATTTTAGGATAGATGTTGAGTCCACCAAGAATGCTATACGTGATGTCTACGCCGTGGCATAGAGAGCACGACTAAGTTTAAAAAGACAAGGGAAGGGCAAGGGGCGGGTAATCAGACATGGAAAGTGGGAAGGACAAAGACAAGGTGTTCCATGCAAGAGATATTTTCTTCAATATAGAGTTAGGAAAGNACGAATTCTGATTTGGGCATAAAAAGGTTTATTTGAAAGATTTCAATAATCTTGACGCAATCACAATCTATCTTAAAAACTAATTCTTTGTTGAAACGTAGGGCCATTTTTCATGCATAAATTTTCAAAACAAAAAATTTTCAAAAAAATGGCCATCAAGCATCATCAAACTAATTTGCATGCTTTTCATATGTAATAACGAACATTATACAACTTATACAATAAAATTCTGATAACTACATTGAATAATGGAGAAAAAATAGTTTTGGGATAATACGAGCACTCTTCATGCATGAAAACTCAAAGTGAAAAAATTTACATCAAAATTGTGTAATATGATCGTCAAACCTATTTGTATGATTTTTATATATGATAATAAATATCATGCAACTTTCAGAATGAAGTTTCAAGTTTTACGATGATCAGTGGAGAAAATTATTATTTTGATGTGCATTTTAGTTTCAACTAATTTTTAGTGCAATTTGAGATTTAGCTAATGTTGGTTACATTTGATTCCATTTTAGTTTGATTAATTTCAATTCTTGTTTAGTTAGATTTTACTTTAGATTAAATTAGGGTCATCTCAAGTGAGGTTTAAGTTATAGCTTATCTAATTTCAATTTAGTAATCTAGTGGCACTAAGATGAATGTTTTATGTCCCGATGCGATTGGATAAAGCCAATCAAAAGGGTTGACCAAAAAGTAAGGTCTACAAATGGACCACCAATATGAGTGACAGATTATGTAAAGTACAACACATTTTCGCATTGACTGAAACGATCAACTAAGTCCAGGAATGAGAGTTTTGATACTCACTATTTGAGTTTTGAATTTTAAAACATGATAAGTGAATTGAAATTTTAATTTGAGTGATTGAAGTCTTGAAGTTCAAAATTTATGAGCTTTGGTGTTTCCTATTGATGGGATTCATTAAAGGCTCACACTAGGGATTTGCGTAAATGTTGCTAGAAATAGTTAATCTTGAAATACTAAGAAAAGAAATCGCTGAGGAACTTACTCTTGGCCTAAAGAAGATAGCTAGAGCAATTTGAGGATGATGTAGTTAAACACGGAATCTTAAAGATTAACAAGATTGAAATTGTGTTTACTTGAACACAATAGAATGGAAAGCACAGTGACTCTCATCCACCTAAAAATGTGAACAAGATGATTAGGTCAGAATAGAAAACACAGAGACTCGCTGGTGCATAATAATATAAGGTTATTTTTATAAATGATGATCATATTTTGTATGGAAGAGAATTAAATAGTGCAATGAGATTGGTCAAAAATGAAAAAGAAATCATAATAATCAAGTGAAGACTAAAACACATTCAAACTCTCAAGCAAATGAAGACAAATATCCACTTACAAGAGCTTAAGCAAGAACCCAAGAAAGTGCCCAATTAAGAGCCTATTCAAGAACCATCACAAAAGTCATATCAAGAAGAAATATTTGAATTTGTATTTTATTATTTACATTTAAATTTTAGATTCTATAACGTGTAAATTTTCAAATTTGGAGGCATTTACGGCTAGTTATAAAAAAATAATAAATTAGGAAGTTGATTAGCGCATTCCTTCATTAATAGCCATCTACCACCCTTCAAAAGTTACTCATCATTTTATTGACTTCTTAACATTATAAAATTTATAAATAAAACTGATATATAATACTTTGGATCAGTTGTTGAATGAAATATTTAAGTAAGAATATTTTCACTTATTGCTTATTGCTTGGTGGCTTCAAGTGTTACATTTTCTTTGGTGATATTAGGTATTTATCTTTAATATTCTTTTAAGTTATTCATTATCCTTCAAAATACTTACTCTTAAACTCTTCACCAACGTTCATCCACATCCTAAGCTTATTGTAATATCAACAAACGAACAACCAAAGTCTCATAATCATTCCAAACTCCTCTTCATAGTACTTAGTTAAGCAAGAGCATATTAAGATCTAGTCTTGTTACCTAACCCTAAACGCCTTTGTAAACCCATCCAAACCCACCCATCTACTCCAAATCATAAGTACACATCCTAAGTTAACCTCCAATAATCATTTCAAACAATTTACCAATTATTAAGCCACTTTTCCAAAGAGATTTCAAATCAACACAAACCAGCCTTAATCCATACTAGTCTTAATACTTTATCCACCATTCCCTTCTAAGTCTTTGAACATTCCACTAAAACCTCCACATCATATCTTTAGACCTAAAATGAAACATCAATAGCAAATTTTAGTATTTTATCTCAATAAAACGCCACCCCACCTCCATCATATTTGGTATCAAAGCATGTAATGATGAAATTTATGAAGGGGGGTCTTCCCCTTATGGTGTGCTTAATGGCTAAACCAATAAAGTTATGATTATAGTAAATGTCACCATCGTTAATCAATAAGGCATTAAATTATAGTGATGATTCATTTGCATAAATGTGAAGATGAGTTCAATGATTCATTTTCTTAGTGAAGAACTTTGATAAAATTTTCAAACTTGCATCTTATGCATTTTCTTTATTCTATTATCAAATATCCACTATATAACCTCTATGATTATAACAAATTTTACCTCTCCATAAATTAGGTATTAGATTCTATTGATGATTTATTTGTATGCATGTGAAGATAAGTTCGGTGATTCATTTTCTTAGTAAAGAACTTTGGTGAGTTTTTCAAACTTACATATTATAAAGTTACTTTTTTTCTTTTACCAAATATCAACTACATAACTTCTCATTAATCAAAATTAAGTTAAAATTTTCTTTTCAAGTTAATCATTCAAATTATGCTAATTTTTAGTTTTGTAATCTAGTTTATTACGTTAAATGATTACTTATATTAGAATTTTTACTTTAATTTGAAAAGATAAGTAGTTATCTAAATTAGTTTGCATATTTGCTTGATTTTAAATTTTGTATTTACTTTCTTTAATTCTCATATTACATGAATATTTTTATTTTATTTCATCTATATAATTCTACGAAGTTGAATTCTTNGCTTTCTTTAATTCTCATATTACATGAATATTTTTATTTTATTTCATCTATATAATTCACAAACTTGAATTCTTGAAGAAAGGGAAAATTCGTGCAGAACAATATAAGGTTATTGTTATAAATGATGATAATATTTTGTATGGAGGAGAATTAAGTTGTGCAATGAGATGTGGTAAAAAATGAAGAAGAAATCATAAGAATCAAGTGAAGGTTAAAACACATTCAAACTTTCAAGCAAATGAAAACAAATATCCACTTAAAAGAGCTTAATTAAGAACCCAAGAAAGTGCTCAATTAAGAGCCTAAGAAAGTGCTCGATTAAGAGCCCATTTAAGGCCCATCACNGCAAACTCTCAAGCAAATGAAAACAATTATCCACTTAAAAGATCTTAATCAAGAACCCAAGAAAGTGCTCAATTAAGAGCCTAAGAAAGTGCTCGATTAAGAGCCCATTTAAGGCCCATCACAAGAGCCATATCAAGAAGAAATATTTGAATTTGTATTTTATTATTTATATTTAAATTTCAGTTTATAGAATGTTTGAATTTTCAAATTTGGAGGATTTTATGGCTAGTCGTAAAAAAAAAATTAAATTAGGAAGTTGGTTAGCACCTTCCTTCATTAATGGCCACCTAGCACCCTTCAAAAGTTCCTCGTCTTTTTATTAACTTTTTATCATCATAATCCCTATAAATATGACTGATATGTAATGCTTTGGATTAATTGTTGAATGAAATACTTGATGCTTGGTGGCTTCAAGAGTTACTTTTTCTTTGGTGAGATTAGATATTTATCTTTGCTTTTCTTTTAAGTTATTCATTATCCTCCAAAACACTTGCTCTTAAANATCTTTTTATTAACTTTTTATCATTGTAATCCCTATAAATATGACTGATATGTAATGCTTTGGATTAATTGTTGAATGAAATATTTGAGTGAGAATTTCCTCGCTTATTGCTTGATGCTTGGTGGCTTCAAGAGTTACTTTTTCTTTGATGAGATTAGATATTTATCTTTGCTTTTCTTTTAAGTTATTCATTATCCTCCAAAACACTTGCTCTTAAACTCNGTCCAAATATTGATTTTATATGCGCTTTTTGGCCCCATGATAAGAGCCTCCCGCGCCACAATGAAATCGAACCCTTGACTGAGGGGACTTATAGTGACCCTAATAAGAGTTTCTTACGATGTTGCTTAGAGGAGCGGCGAAGACGCTAATTGAAAAGCTCACACAGATCCAACCTAAAGTTCTGAGACGATCGGCGCCTTTGAGGAGGAGGAGAGTACAAAGAACAATGATAGAAAATAGCCCAACATTTAATAGCAAGATTAACTTGGCTGTGTCTATCTGCAGCATTTTATTTTCATGAAATTATTATTCAATATATATATATATATATACATACATACATTCTTTTCTACCAATACCAAAAATTGAAATATGTATGCATACCTTAGCTTTTTTTGGTGCATAAATAAGGAAGATGACAATATAGAAGGTCTCCATCAGACAACCAAATGCGTTAATTGAGACTATCTTAATAAATGCATAGTAGATCCAAAGCATAGAGCTGAATAATGCCACCAGATAAGGTACTGATTGAAAACCCTCTGTTGTTTTGTTTTTATGCACACGATAGAATGTTGGCCTGCAAATAAAATATAAATTTTGTTCCATTATTGGTATGTTGAAATAACCGGCCATTATCAAAGAATTATAGCCATGTTTAATGAAGCAATCTCTATTAATAATTAATGAAGCTGTCTTTGTTGACTGTATAGTTTGGTGGAGGATTTAAATAAGTTAATGTTTTCTTTTTTTTTTTTTTGGAAAAAATATATTGTTAGGGTATGTTGATTTATTTTGTATTAAGATTAAGCTATTTTAAGTGCATGTTTCCAAGAGATTATTTGATGAACATTTCTCCCATAATTTTATACAATTATGTTGAGTCTCATATGTATTTTCTTGTCATGTTCATACTTTTGAATGTTTAATAGTTTAATTATATTGAGGGATACTATGTAATGAAGAATTAACCACATGTGCAATAAAATTAATCATATCTTGGTATAAGGCATACATCATTTCATGAAAATTTTTGTTCTATGAAAATTGGTTCCAAAATATTCTCATAAGAGTGAGTTTGAGGGAGCCGTTCNCCTCATATGTATTTTCTTGTCATATTTATACTTTTGAATGCTTAATAGTTTAATTATATTGAGGGATACAATGTAATGAAGAATTAACCACATGTGCAATAAAATTAATCATATCTTGGTATAAGACATACATCATATCATGAAAATTTTTGTTCTATGAAAATTGGTTCCAAAATATTCTCATAAGAGTGAGTTTGAGGGAGCCGTTCCAACACCGTAATTCGTGGTATTTGCTAAAAGTGCATTTTGACTGATTTTTCAAAAAAAAAAAAAGTGGCGATTGCCAGAAAACTGTGGTCTTAATTTTTTTAAATAAAAAATATTGTGACAGTTATTATAATTTTTTGATAAATAATTTTTTTTTGCAGTGATGTCACAACTGTTTCTTCAAACAACTGTAGCTTATCCAAAGAGACCCAACAAGTTTGAAAGGCTTAGATCAAACTTATTGAAAANCATTTGTTAAAACTGCATTTTGATTGATTTTTAAAAAAAAGTGGTGATTGCCAGAAAACTGTGGTCTTAATTTTTTTAAATAAAAAATATTGTGACAGTTATTGTAATTTTTTGATAAATAATTTTTTTTTTGCAGTGATGTCACAACTGCTTCTTCAAACAACTGTAGCTTATCCAAAGAGACCCAACAAGTTTGAAAGGCTTAGATCAAACTTATTGAAAATATTTTGAGATGAACCTTATATGTTAGATTTTGATTGTATTGTTATGATCTATCTTAAAAAAAAAATTCAATAAATTTGAGGTTGATTTTGGTTTTCATCCCAACTCAAATTAATATCTTTTTCTTTGAGAAAATAAATTTAATCATTGAAGGAAAAATATATATATATATATATATATAAAATTGTAGGAGATTGATGTGCTTCTTGTGATGTAAGAAAGCAATTTAAAAATGATGATAAAGAGAACAAAAGGAGGAGCTTTCTTACAGTGGAGAAAGAAACACCATGAATGATATGATATTTCCTGTAAAATAAATCAGTGGAGAANTTATTGAAAATATTTTGAGATGAACCTTATATGTTAGATTTTGATTGTATTGTTATGATCTATCTTAAAAAAAAAATTCAATAANTTTTTTTTTAATTTAATTGACTACAAGGCTACGAAGATTTATAATCAATTAAAAGTATTAATGAATAAATATAATAAAAATTATTAAATTAGATTCAAATGATGTTTTAAATCATGCCCCAATCTTTAACATTTGATGGCTACATGATTAGAGTTTTCAAAATGACTCTTTGTTCGTAAACGGCTCGTGTTCGGCTCGCTNATTGCTACATTTCCATATAAAAAAGCACATAGATATAACTTGTTTTACAACAACATTACTTTTAACCAAGGCAAATCTACAGCTTCATCTAACTTGTAAAAGTAAAAGAAAGAAAGAAAGAAAGAAAGAAAGATTTAAGTTTATTACATATAATATAATTTATTCTGAATTATATATCTCTTACACTTGGCAAATCTCATTGTCTTCCTTCTGCTCAGTCTTGGCCTCATTAGGTTTATTAACAGCCTTCTCAGCAGCAAGAGCCGATTCAGAAACCATCTCCTCGTCTCCCAAACTCTTAGAAACCTTCTTCGAGTCTTTGTAGATTATGTAAGTATAATTTGAGCCGCACCAAATGCGAATCCGACCACATTCGGGAGCTATTCAAATCATATTTCAATCAAAGTTAGCATCTTTATAAAGTTATAATTCTAAAATATAAATTTTTATATTTATTTATGCTGATATTTATTTCATTCATAGTATAACATGTGCATGAAAAGATGCATTCAAGTGATATGGAAATTTAGGTGTGTGTTATGAAAATACGTAAGAACTTGTGGTATCTATGTAAATCATTCAAATTTATAGCATGTTCTTCTTCTCAGCTTTTTGGATTCATTTTAGATAGTCGAAATTGAATCGACGTTGATTTTTCATGCATGGATTTAATCTCAGCTGTCCGAAATTGATCAGATGGTTGAGANCAAAAGGGTCACAATCATAGTATAGCATGTGCATGGAAATTGAATCAGCTATTGGATTCATTTTAGATAGTCAAAAATTGAATCGACGTTGATTTTTCATGCATGGATTTAATCTCAGCTGTCCGAAATTGATCAGATGGTTGAGAGAAATATCAGCAATTTTGCAGCACATTCTGTATTTGTAGAGTATATATATATAAAGAGTGGTGGGAGGCCAATATATCAGTCTTGACCATCTCTCCTGCGTCAAATAATTCCAGTACTACACCCTCTACACGAGCGAAATTGAATGTCAGACCAGAGGAGACTTACAACTGACAAGCAGATAAACGATGCAAGTATATATATATATATATATATATATATATATATATAAAGAGANAAAAAGTAGACAATCCCAACAAAAATCAAAATTTTCTTAATGAATTGATGTGTCGCATGTGCCAATATATGAACTTACATGTTATTTTAGTTTTTTATGTTTTCTTAGTAGAGTTTGATACGTACATAAGAAAAAACAGAGTGATAGACTGCTTCCATTATTATTTACTCATTTTAAGCATGATAAATTATATCAAAAGCTTGTTGAATAGAAATTTGTGGGGATTACCAGATACGTCAATGCAGCATAAATATCATAAATAATAACTTAAATTCTAAGGAAATCATAATATTCTTCGTTCGTGTGTACGTGTAATATATATAAATATATATATATATGCCCCCAGTTGTGGCCTGCCGGTAGAGCAGCATTTGAAGGTTGTAAGTTCCCTTGGGTTACGGGTTCGAATCCTCCTCTGACAAATGTGCTAGTGGTGAAGGTGGTCCTCGATTTAAGCATACGAGGATGGCCGGGGGCTCCTATAATGGCCTCCACCTATTCTTTTTCTTTTTAATATATATATATATATAAGAAAATTACATACATAGAACTCAATTCTTATGGATTTACCTATCTCACGCGCAAATTTTTATTTTTACAAACATAGCACTTTATCTATGGATGAATAAATGAATTTTACTATTAAAAGTTGATAATGAGTACTACTTTCACATGATGTTTGTAATTATTAAATTTTTGGGTGCTACGTAAGTAAAAGCCCCTATATGTATGTACGTATATATATTAATTAATTGTTACTTCCACAAAATGACGGTGAAATTTTTTTTAAAAAAAAGTGTGTGTTGTCGAAACATTGTTTGTGGTAGGAACTGTGAAACTTTATGAAGTCACGACAACATGGAATTGAACGTCGGCCCATTCGAATTGGTGTTCGGACGTACAATTGCTGCACATAATAATTTCTCGAAAAATAGCCATAAGGCAGCTTTTTATATGCATGAAACAATAATATACATATATAGCATAATTATCATGCCATTTCTTCGAACAAAGAGGATATGCTAATGAAACAAACAAAGCGATGAAAGAATAGCCCTACCAAACGAAATAAAAATATATGAAGAAGATAAACAACAATCATTAACTAGCTAATAATAATGACTAAGAACCTAGTTTCTTGCAACAATTAAATTAGGCTATAGAATAAATATTGTAATAAAAATAATTATAATAGTAATAATCTAAAACCTCATTTGATTGCTTTTGAATATTATTAAAAAATATTTAAAAAAAAATAATGTTTGTAAACAAAATTCATTAAAATAGATGAGATATAAAGGAGGTGTATAGAGTTTAAAGCTACTATTAGCTCCCAACAACACCCAACATAATCAAATCTAACAAATATAAACATTTTAAAAGTGATTTTTTCTCCCTCTCAAATTTACGCAAAGAAATAGAGAAGAAATTTATATAAGAAGTAGAAGATAAAAACGTTGCAATATTAAACAATATTCAAACTCATTATGAATGCTAGCAAGTTTGATGTAATTAGTGAGGACTTTAAAAGTTATTGCCACGATTTTGTACAATATTTTAAGAAATTTTCTTACATTTTATGTATTTTATATTATAAACTTAAAAACAAAATTATTATTATTTTAAAAGAGCCATTTGATTAGTAGAAGCAAGAGAATGATGTTGTGTGTCANTAAGTATCTAAATATACAAGAAAAATCAAAATTTTCTTAATGAATTAATGTGTGGCATGTGCCAATATATGACTTAACGTGTTATTTTAGTTTTTTATGCTTTTCTTAGTAGAGTTTGATACGTAAATAAGAAAAAATTGAGTGATAGACTGCCTCCATTTTTTCTTTTTTCCCATTTCTTGGCTCACGATGATATATTATTTACTCATTTTAAGCATGATAAATTATATCAAAAGCTTGTTAAATAGAAATTCGTGGGGATTACCAGACACATCAATGCAGCATAAATATCATAAATAATAATTTTACTTCTAAAGAAATCATAATATTCTTCGTTCGTGTGTATGTGTAATATATATATGCCCCCAGTTGTGACCTGTTGGTAGAGCAGCATTTGAAGGTCGTAAGTCCCCTCGGGTCACGAGTTCGAATCCCCCTTTTGCCAATGTGGTAGCGGTGAAGGTGGTCCTCGATTTAAGCATACGAGGATGGCTGGGTGCTCCTATAACACCTCCACCCATTCTTTTTCTTTTTATATATATATATATATATATATAGATATTGCATGATTATCATGCCATTTCTTCGAACAAATAGGATATGCTAATGAAACAAACAAAGCGATGAAAGAATTGGCCTACCAAACGAAATAAAAATATATGAAGAAGATAAACAACAATCATTAACTAGCTAATAATAATGATTAAGAACCTAGTTTCTTGCAACAATTAAATTAGGCTATAAAATATATATTGCAATAAAAATAATTATAATAGCAATGATCTAAAACCTCATTTGATTGCTTTTGAATATTATTAAAAAATATTTTAAAAAAATAATGTTTGTAAACAAAAGTCATTAAATTAGATGAGATTTAAAGGAGGTGTATAGAGTTTAAAGCTACCATCAGCTCCCAACAACAACCAACATAATCTAATCTAATAAATATAAACATTTTAAAAGTGATTTGTTCTCCCTCTCAAATTCATGCAAAGAAGTAGATGAAGAAATTTATATAAGAAGTAGAAGATAAGAACGTTGCAATATTAAACAATATTCAAACTCATTATGAGTGCTAGCAAGTTTGATGTAATTAGCAAGGAGTTTAAAAGTTATTGCCACGATTTTGTACAATATTTTAAGAAATTTTCTTGCACTTTATGTATTTTATATTATAAACATAAAAACAAAATTATTATTATTTTAAAAGAGCCATTTGATTAGTAGAAGCAAGAGAATGATGTTGTGTGTCATTTACTTAATATTGCCCATACCTAAGATGCCAAAGATAAATGACCAGGGATGGTCCAAAGACAAGCCACCGCTTGTCATCTCTTTCTCTAGCTCTTTGACTCGCTAAATTAATAGTGAAAGGGGTCAAAAAAGAAGGGAATCAATGAAATGCAAAAAATTCCTTATAAGTCTTCCCGCTCATAGAAAACTTGGATGATAGAAACCTATTTATAAGAGAAGAGAGGTGATGGTGGAGTGGGGATGCTTAGCTAATTCATNTGTGAGAAAGGTCAAAAAAGAAGGGAATCAATGAAATGCAAAAAAATTCCTTATAAGTCTTCCCTCTCATAGAGAACTTGGATGATAGAAACCTATTTATAAGAGAAGAGAGGTGATGGTGGAGTGGGGATGCTTAGCTAATTCATATTAGCTAGGTGGCATGAGGTTGATCTTTCACCAAGCATTTACAAGCTAAAGGAGTCCACAAATTTTATGCTTATCAGATGCACTATAGATAGGCATTCATTTAGATATAGTAGAAAGCATTATTTAATTTTGCTTTTAATATGTAAGCACTATTATTGATTGTTAGAATTCTACATATATATATATATATATATATATATATATATCATGAATATTAAAGCATGACAAGTGCATGATATTTGTGTTCTATAATTGAATGAGGAGATTTTATGTGCTTAGATTTAAATTTATTCTTGCACTATTGGGTTAATACTGTAGTTCTACATAGATATTTAGTACAAATACTGTTTCAGTATAATTACTTAATTAGCTTTATCAAATTAAATGCAAAGTTTTTTTCCCTCAAAACTATGCTCATCTACAAAGGGTGCTGATGCTTTGCTTTGTATTAAAAGAGGAATAAAATGATCAAAATATTAAAAAGAGTTCTATATTTTATCAGAAATACCGGACGGTATAATTTCTTTTATGATATAAAATAAATTTGTGTCATTTTATAGTATAAATTAAATGTATTGAATTTCTGATCAAATGTCATTTCATTTTGATTATTAATTATCTANCAATATTTAGCACAAATACAGTTTTAGTATCATTACTTAATTAGCTTTATCAAATTAAATGCACAGTTTTTTTCCCTCAAAACTATGCTCATCTACAAAGGGTGCTGATGCTTTGCTTTGTATTAAAAGAGGAATAAAAATGATCAAAATATTAAAAAGAGTTCTATATTTTATCAGAAATGCCGGACGATATAATTTTCTTTTATGATAAAAAATAAATTTGTGTCATTTTAAAGTATAAATTAAATGTATTGAATTTATGATAAAATGTCATTTCATTTTGATTATTAATTATCTAACAATCCTACCAAAAAAACACATGCAATCTTGATGTAATTTTCTACACCTATTTAAAAATCCCTAGTCATGTACATTTCATTAATAACAAAGTACTGTCAATAATGTCAATTCAATACATATATATAGTACATCAAAATTGTGTCAGCGCTAATTTTGAGAAGATCTAATGGTCCAGAAAGAGGAGAGTACGACAAAAGAGGGTCAACCAATAGAAATTCATGATGTCTACCAATCAGACTGGATGCAGTTGTCCGAACCAATGCAAACAAGGTCAAAACCGTCTGATTCACAAAAAAATGAATGGATGACTTGAATCCGAGCCGTTTAGTCAGAAGCGATACAAAGAGACATTCAAGTCAACCAACATGAAGACGTCTGCTAGAGGGAAGATCTAGCCCCTTGGCATCTCCAATCATATTAGGGTGTCCATAAGCTCCCCCATATATTATAAAGAGTCGATAGCCAAGCTGGCTCAGTAGGCTAAACTAGCTATGCCGGCTTGAAGCAAATCAAGATCAGCTGACCGACAACACCGACTAAGCTTAATCTATTGAACTGGCCCCACCAAGCCGAAGCCATAATAGCTCAGCCAAACGAACTCGAGAACATCATAGCAATAGGCTCATACCTGTAAAATATCTAGAATACTTGTACCATTAAAGCAAGAGCAAAAGTGTAACATCATCATATTTTATTCTCAATGCGGTTAATACATTTTTTTGTTCATTACTGTTCACTTTTTTCTCCGTCTTTCCCTATTTCTCTTTTTCTTATCCTCTATTTCTTGGGATAAGATTTACTAACAAATTAAAAATCAATATATATATATATATATATATATATATATATATATATATATATATATATATATATATATATATNATTTTTTTTTTTTGACATGAAATAATTGAGAATTTACTTGAAGGTTTTGGTTCTGTTGAAGGAATTCATTATTTCTTTTCTTTTTTTTTGTTTAATTTGCAGTTTAGTTTGTTTTTTTATCTTTTGGGTATATACTTTTCAATAATTGGATTAATGGTGATTGCGCCCGACAGAATCGTCCGTTTTTAATTATTTAATTAATAACTTGGTTTGGGTTCTTGCAATCATTCTTATGCTGCCAGAATCATTTTTTAATTATTTAACTAAGTTTTTAGGTTCAATAATTATTTAATTTGGATTTTAGAATCAGAGGGAAGATGGTAGATTGTAAATCATACTGCTAAGCTTTTCGGGTTCTTGGCTTTTGAAAAATTTTCGGACTTCACTTAAATTCAGTGCAGATAGTATGAGTTTGTACTCCTATGTTTTTTTCTTCATCAGCGACAGATTCAAACGTGTGCTTTTGTGTACGTATTTTGATGCCTTCGCTTGATTCCTTCTAATTTGTGCTCAAAATCATCCCTATAAGTGTAGATTTAGTCTGAAACACTTAATTAAAGAGATTGGCTCATATTAATTAAAGAGTTTGGCTCACACGCAACTTTCTTTTGTTTTTGTCTTTGCCTTGACATTTACTTGTGTTATCTTCTGAAATTTTAACGTTCAGACAAATTGCCCTTGATAGAGATTCAGAAAGAGACAAATTATATTTTGATTGTTTTTGGTCTAGGTGCATGTGCGCATATTTACTTGTTATGCGAGCACTTGAACTGTGCTGTAAACCTTTGCGCTATAATACATAATATTTCTGGGGCAGATGGTGATATCAAAGATACAAATTTAGAGTTAAACTTTTAATGTGAACTGATGATGGCATCCCATGCTGACTATCTTTTAGTATTAAGCTCTTGGATTAATTTTTAGGCCGTGTTTGGCTGCAGCGCCGGATTCATATTAAATATAATTTATCAAATCCGGTAAATCCAGTAAGCCGTGAGGGGAACGAATGCCGCAAGCAACAACGACGTAAATCTATTAAATCCGCCTCACACCCGGGTTTAATAAATATGGATGTATGTCCCATAGGAGATGGAATGAGGAGAAAGAGATGGAACATGGAAGAAAGCGATTTAACATAGAGTTGGATTTAGTTTTCGTTTTTTTTTTGTGTTTGTGTTTGACTGGATTTAGGTTAAATTTTATTAAAAGTGTGCTACCAAACACCCCCTTAGTGCTTTATTTTCCAACAGAAAGCGAGTGAAAATACTTCTATATAGAATACGTGTTGTGTTTGTTAATGTGTATAAATTAATATGTGTTTTGCCTTTTGCTTTACGCATATATCCATTAAAACTCACATATGTTGAAACATAAAGTTTGCAAGCATCCACTTCATCATATTATGGTGGTTTATTTACAGATTTTGAAATATATCAAACCTTTTTCACTAAAGTAATTTTGCGGATTAATGTCAGATATTTTTGCTGGTAATAGGACAATAATTTGAAGCAAAGTATTATTACCACGAGCGAATTTATGTCGGCAAATTGCCTAACACAAAGGCAATTAGCGTGAGGAATTGACGACACAAATGTTTGCTTTGGCTGTTGCGTCTGAAATGTGCGCTGTTAGAATGTTGCATCGAGATTCTTGTGGACGCTAAATTTAACTACGAAAAAACATTCGATTTTGTCGGACGCAGAATAAACATCAGAATACGGTAGAATTTGTTAGACGCTAATGTGCGTTTGAAGAAGCAAACGTAAATTCGACACGAATCCGTAATAAATTAAAAAAATATCTAAAAGAATAATAATGTTTTGTATGTCTGCACACAAAAAATTATACAAACATAATATAAGTATCCATCCAACATTTACTCATCCCCAATACACAATAGATTGCACAAACATATATCAACTAAAAAAATAGAATTATCATACATTACACAAAATCTATTAAGTTATCCATACAACATACATTTATAAAATGTAAATGAAAAATATATATACAATGCACAAGTCCAAATACCAAGCAAGAGAAAACATAAACGTCTATGGGGCATCCTCATCCTTCTCTTCCTCCTCATGCACTGAAGTGAGAAGTCGCTTGCCATGACGATCTACAACCTGCTATAGTCATGCTATAGTGGCCTCGACTTTCTGTTGCCATTCATATAGCTGACGGAGATCATTAGTCACAACCTGCTATAGTCATGCTATAGTGGCCTCGACTTTCTGTTGCCATTCATATAGCTGACGGAGATCATTAGTCATAAGAACAACGCGCCAAATAAATTATTCATGGTCTGATGACGACGAATTCCGACCCTGAGCAGATCGGGAGTGCCTCACCTCAAATGCAAAATCTTTTGCACCCTTATCATATACTCTCTCCTTTTTCTTCCCAACAACCACTATTACTAGAGGCTCGCAAAAACCTACCTTCAATCTTGCACTCATAATGATCAGGAGCTGACTAACTGCCACTATTATTAGCGGCTCCAACAGCCTACCTTCAATCTTGTAGTCAAACTGCTCAGGAGCTTACTAACTGCCACTATTACTAGCGGCTCTTAACAACCTACCTTCAATCTTGTAGTCAAACTGCTCAGGAGTTGACTGACTGCCAATATTACTAGCGGGCTATCAGCCTCTGGCTCTGTGTGTCCCAAATGTGCTCGTAATCGTTCTATAAAATTAAAATCAAGGTATAATTAATAATTTACGTTAAAAATGTAATTAAATTGTAAAAAAATAATTTTTTTTTTACTTACATAGATACGTCGAGATAGGTTGGAAGGTCAAAGACTCACTGTTGCATCCCTACGCGTTGATGTATTTGGAAATGCTACTCTGCAGTGGTGGGTGACTGACTAAGCTCCTAAATCTGTGAACATGAAAAAATAGTAAGTATCAGATAATTGCATCAATGTTAAGTATTGAGTGAATCTTGTCAACTTTCTCTAGTGCTCTATGCACGGGACCGATACTCTAATGTGGAGTGCGGCGCTCGTCTCCCTAGGTTCTTTAGTTATGTTGGCTTGTATCTCTCTTCCCTTGATATTTGGGAGTTGCCCATAATCTGATCAAATTTGCCCCTACAGACCGTTGTGAGCAAATCACCCAACCGATGCCTGAATCGATCCTAAAAATAATGTTGGATCTTCTGATGATACTTAAACAAGTGAAAAATAAATGTTACACAATATTTATTAATAATACAACATTATAATTCCAATTCATATCAACTGATTTTATCTCGAACCCTTTGAACCACATGCCTGGAATCACGATCAGGATCTTCTAGGAGAGATACGTAGCATCATATCTACTATTAATGAACTCTGTGATATGCGTAATGACCTGTCTGAATGGTTATAACTTGAAATAGAAATTTTAGTTATACACATGTAGCAATAATAAATTCAATTTATTCTAAATCAAGGTAATTCATGAATCTCATTTCAGCTCAAAATATACCAGAGTATCCAAGATAATAAATCTGACTAGCTTGACGTGCTAGAACAAATAAATCAAATTTCACATATCTTATGTTCATTTTAACTTTCGTGATATCATATGACTTTAGTGTTCTTATACCTTGATTAAGAACACAATCAAATTACTCATAGTTGAATAAATATATGTTGCACTTAACACAACGTGGATATCGCAACTGCACTACTAGCAGAATGCTGTAGTAGTTGATCTCATTATCCGATTGGGTGTTTCCTCTGACTCAGGCATCACAATTATACGTCTTCTTCATTACACACAAGAATTTGTGTGAAACGTATAACCATTTACATTAAGTATTTGTCATGTAGTGACATTGTGATTAGATGCTCAAACAAGATCTAATAAGTCCTCACCCATAACTCTATTACTCTGATTATGAACCTATTACAAATTTCAAAATATAATTATTTTGAATTTGAGCAACCAACTTACATATTGTTGAATTGAAGAGTTACTTAAATGTAAAAAAAAAACATATAATTTGAAACATATCAGAAATTTTTCTTTAATTTTTTTTATTATGACAGAGTTGTTCTCTATGTTTAAATTGTTGACAAACAACTTGCTCACATCATTATTAGTTATATGAGCAAGTTAATATGAAATTATGAGTAATAGTTTCTAATTAGTAGAAATCTTAATGTCTAAATGCTTGGATTTTGTCGCAGTTAAGAAGAATATTTAAAACCACCACTCGAAATTGAGGTAGCATGTAACATGCCTCTTTGATATTTCTCTTGATATCTAAATTACAAATAATTTGGACTGTGAAGACATCTCTCCACTGGTTTGATGTATTGGATGATGTTGTTCAACATAATAATAACATAATATTATTTTCTGAAAGAACAAGCATACTTTGCATATTCAGCCCTTTAGACGTACTTTATTTTGTATAGTTTTTTTTATTTTTTTAAAAATGAAACATTGAAACATTTTTAATAAATTATGATAATAAATCTTTATAATATAAAAAAGTTAAACATTAAGATGACATACCCCTCGAAAGGATACATCCATTCGTACTGTACTAAATTCTCATGTATAGCCTCATAACATAGATATATGGGCAGGTGCTCCATAGAGTTAAGAAAACTAGGAGAAAATATTTGCTCGAGTTTATATAATATTAATGAAGTACTAACTTCAAGTTTTCTCAACACATCAATATTCATATTTCCTAAACATATGTTTTTAATAAATGCTCAAATTTTGATTAATGAACTAAGTATTGAATTTGACAGAGTACTAAATGCAATTGACAATAAAAATTACAAAAAAAAATGTGGCATGCATGATTTTTAATGTCAATTATCTTTTCTGCTCCCACGTCAACGCAACAGTTCAAGTTAGACATATATTCACAAGAAAATTTCAAAAAATGCATCCGTTCGCGTAATATTATTTGTTGATCCAATATTAGACGATACTTAACTTTTGACTTTCTTAGTTTACTTGTCTTTATCTCTTGAAGTCCAAACTCTCTCTTTTTGCAATACTCCTTGAAGTTCAATCTTGCATTGATATTATCTTTATTTTTGCTCTTATAATCCATCATAGTATTGAAGATGTTATCAAATTTTTTTTCTCAATTATCATAACATTGAAATTATGTCTAATCAAATTAGTTCTATAGTATGAAATACCCAAAAAAATATTTCATTTTGTCCAATCATATGTAACAACAAAAGATTTGAAGCTAGTTCTGAGCTCTCAATTATCTTTAGTATTTCATTAATCATCTATCATAAATTGCCCTTAGTTATTAATTGGGGATGGCGTGGTTTAAGGTGAATGCCTTGTTGCTCCATTATGAGAGCCCGCGCCATGTGCCTAAAATCTTGATAATTTCTTAAAAAAATCACTTACTGATGATTACTCTCAATTGAAGGCCAATTAAAGTTTATTTATTATGCTGGATGAAGGTATTGACTTCAACCAAAACACAAGCTTGAGAAGGTCTATTAAGTATAGCATTGGCGGAGTTCGATTTAAAGGATTTTTAAATATAAATCCCATGGAAATAATCCGTCCATGATTAATAACATGACATGAATGTCTGGAAAACAATTGGACATTTTTCCTCTAACATCAAATGCAGCAGTCCACTTTAGTATTCTAATCATACAATCATTGAGAAAATTTACATTAGTAATCTTCATCATCGTGGAGTCTAATCAGAATATGCGAAGTCTAAGACATTAATATTAATGGAGCCATGAAGATAGAGGAGAAAGAATTTTCCAACCTAAATTTTACAAACAAGTGTGAAATTGCTTTGCCATTTCCAAAATAGTTAATAGCACTGCAAGTGAATCATTGAATGCAATAAGGATTTGAGGCCGAACGGGTGGGGATAAAGAACTTGGTTGATTAAGGTAACCGGCTCTAACTCTTGGTTGATTGTGAATATTAGTCCACTCATGAAGACAAAGATCCAATTTAACATGCCCGTAGGTTTTGTGAAAATATGCATTTACATTAAAAAATAAAAAAATACAAAAACTATGCATGTATGCATCTATTGTGTACAAAACGGAGACCTATCATTCACGAGTATGGAAGATAGCTCCCTATCNCTACATGACACATTTCCACTTACTATTATATTAAGACTTATTACCGTTTTATTACTATTATATTGCACATATTTTTGTGATCAATATATATAAACAATTTTGTATTAAAAATATATCATCAAAACAACCACGGTATGACCGCGGAGCGAAGAATACACTAAAGAAATATTCCAATCAAACCAAGTGATATTCCATCTAAGCGAGCGTTGTTTTATACTGGCTGTATTGGGGTAATAGTTGGGTAATATTATGTTAAGATTCACCACACGATGGAATAAACTAGCAAAATATTATAATCACACCTATCTGATTCCAGTTGTATTTCAATAATATTAAAGTAATATTATGATTTTATTACTATGCTATTGCACATTTTTTGTAATGAATATGTATAAATAGCTTAATATTAAAAATATATCCTCATAACAGCTATGCTACGACCGCGGAGCGAAGAATACACTAAATAAATATTCCAATCAAACCAAGTAATATTCCTTCAGAGTGAAATAATGTTTTATACTGGTTGTATTGATATAATATTTTGGTAATATTATGGTAATATTCACCGCAGACTGGAATAAACTAGCAAAATATTCCAATCACACTATCGTATTTCGACAATATTAAGGTAATATTACGATGTTATTTCTATTATATTTCACATATTTTTTGTGATGAAATCTATATAAACAGCTTAATATTAAAAATATATCCTCGGAACAACCATGCTACGATCACGGAGCCAAGCATACACTAAAGTAATATTCCGATCAAATTAGGTGATATTCNTCTGATTTTGATCAGTGGCAACAATTCAAATTTTGTTTGATTTTGTTGCGAACTTTCTATGGCTTTCTTATTAGTTTAGCCTATTTTCTTCTTGATTTATTTGGATATAATTGATTATTGCATTCTCGTTTTAGTTTATAGTCTCATATTTTCTAGTTTGCGTCTAAAGAAAGCGAGTTTTTGTGTATTTAATGATCCTCGATTTGTGAATACTTTTCTCCTTTTTGTAATTTAAATTTCTTTCCTTGTCCTAGTTGCATTTGAAACCCTAGATATTTAAGTATCTAGCATCAAATTGGTATCAAAATATTATGTACTATTTATATATCTCTCATTAGTGGGACTAAATATTATGACAACTTAACAAATCATGAAATGGATGAGTGTATACACCTAAAAAGATATGTCGAGCTACCAAGTTGTTAAGCTGGCGAGCTACAACGCTGCCAAGCGGCCGAATTGCCAAGCTCAAATGTGGAGTTGCCGAGGTGTCAAAGTCACCAACCGAGTTGCTGAGTTCAGCTATATAGAATGACATGACATAAAATTGCAGAACATGACATAAAACTACAGAAGATGATGTAATCTGCAGGATGTGATATAACATTATGTATCTATATGTATTTTTATTTTGTACCATGATAAAAAGACACTCCATGATTTCTAAATAAATGTCAAATGCTTAAACAAGGGTGAAGGGCTCTCTCTTCCCATGTGCTATTCCCCACTCTTTTTCTCCCTCTTCTTTTCAATACTAGTAAGATTTGGGCATAACCCATTGACATTACAGAACTCGACGTCTTAAAAGGATTCAATATCCTGAAAGGTGTGGTGAGCATAAATATGTCTTAAATTTGAAGTTGTGTAGATGCCTCTAGAGGCACAACAAAGATCATACTAGAGGAATTTTCATCAGATGAGATAATATATGTATATATATCCTTAAATATTTCATTTTCACACTCTTTAAACTCTTCTACATCTAACTTGCTCTATACAATCTTTCATTAGTGCTTTCATTTTTCAAAATATTTTTTTTGTAAATCGAGTAACTTTTACCTCGTAAGCAAGTTTCTTAAGAGCAAAAGAATGATTATCCAAACTTTAGACCCTATTCAGCTCGATACCCGAATGCTAGGGATGATTTTGAAAAAAACACTTTTCGAAATATAACTTAGCTGAATAAATGATGAAGTTACTTAACTTAAGGATTGAAGAGCACGTGATCTTATCCTAAGTAATGTTGAAAACTTATGACAACTACTACTTATAGGTGTAGCCAAAGTGTCCCTAGGTGAAGAATAGTCTGAATTTAACGTAATCATTTTAATTCTTATATAACTGAATTATATTATGTAGAAATAGTTCATATAGTCACATAAAAAAGGGGATGAAATTTATTTTTTACGGATAATACTTGGAAAATTCTCCCTATAAGACATAAAAAAATTCTATCTATAAGGCATTCAGATCGACTATAAAATCTTTGGAGATGAGCCATCCTTTAGGACAGAATCCTATAGGTGTAGCCAAATTGCCTCTAGGTGAATGATAGTTCGAATTTAACAAAATTATTTTAATTCTTGTATAGCTGAGTTATATTATATAGAAATAGTTCATCTAGTCACTTCAAAAAAAATTGATTAAATTTTTTTTACTGATAATACTCAGGAAATTCTCCCTATAAGACAATTAAGTCAACTATAAAATCTTTGAAGGTGAGCTATAATGCCTGCAGAACGGAATCCTGTAGGCGTAACCAAAGTGCCCTTAGGATGTATAGTCAATACATAGTGAAATATACCACTCATTTTTATCAAAATAGTTTTAGTTCGTATTAATAAATTCATTTTTTAGATAAAAGAAGTATACAAATATATTATAGAGACGAGTAATGCATAGCTTCATGTTTTTCATTTTCTTATTCTTTTCGCAGTTGCTTGTTAAAGAAAAAGAATTGTGAAAATAGACACCTAAAAAGGCATATCGAGCTATCGAGATGCCAAATTACCAAGCTGGCAAGCCGTCAAGCTCCCTGGCTGGCAAGTTGCCAAGCTCCCTGGCTGGCAAGTTGCCGAGCTACTAAGTTTTCAAGCTGCGAGTTGCCAAGATCATTTGCCGAGCTGGTAAGTTGCCAAGCTCATTTGCTGAGCTGTCGAGTCAGTTATATGGATAACATGCATCAAGCTGCAGAATATGATGTAAAGCTCCACGACAGATATAAGTTTGACAGAGGTGATAGAACATTATTTATCTTTATATATTTTTATTTTGTAATTTATACCATGACAAAAAGACACCCCGTGATTTATAAATAGGGGTCAAGTGTTTAAACAATGAGGGGAAAGGGCTCTCTTCCCACGAACTTACTCCTCTCTCTTTCTCTCCCTCTTCTGCTCAATGTTAGTAGGATTTGGACATAACCGCATTACATGACCCGATGTTCTAAAAGGATTCAACAATGATTATTAAATAATAATAACTTTAATATGGTTAAAGCCGGAATTGAACATTTGGAAACCATTTTAGTTCCTGCATATGAAGTTAGAGTCGGTTTCAATCATAATTATGAATTCAACTAGAAGGTAATACTGTGTTTAATAATGTAAGGGATGGGGGAAGTAATTAAAATAGAAATTAATGTGTTTAATAATGTGGTTTGCTTAAATCATGAGTGCCAGTTCTGATTTAGAGGATGACTTGATCTAAAATATTAAAATTGAAGTGTTTACTTTTAATTGTGAAATTGATCTTAAAGTTTTATTTTGACAGAGTAGTGGAATAATTGATTTTGATTATTAATTTGTAAATAACAATCTCTATTTGATGAGCAATAAGTGAGATTTATAAAACTGAAACTGGCCGAGCAAAGCTAAAACGTGTTGGCTAAGTATGGAGAAACTATGTAAGATAGTCTGGGCAGATAAAACTACTATTTTTGATTCTCAAAGGAAATAATTCCTATTCCGTTTGCTACTTGTATTGATGAAATTTGATGTAACGTGCTGCCATTTTTTTTGTTTATGTTATTTTGGATAGAAGTTGATTATATGATATAAATTTTACTCCGGATTTTTAATATTTATGCTTTCAAGACTGATGGGGAAAAAGATTAGTTCTAAAACTTATAAAATCTATAGTAGAGTTGAGTTTGCAATAGAATCTAGTGCTTCTAATGAAGAACAAAGCCTTTGCATATTTGATGTTGTGATATATGGCTTTGTACCTACTTAGTCGAATGTTGTCTAACATTATAACTTTGTATATGACATTTAATAATTATTAATGATTTTCAAGGTATTTGTTTTAATGATCTTTCTAATTAATTTCCACCACTTGATGATATAAAATATGCTATTGATTTGTTCGTGGGTCATATTTGCTCAATTTGTCTCATCATTAAATAAATCCAACTGAATTTGCTGAGCTTAAGAAATATGATAATGATTTATTTAAGAAGGGATTTGTTAGAGGGAGCACGAGTCTATATATTTTTCTAGTTTTGCTTGCATCTAAAAAATATGGGAATTTGCATATATGTGGTTGGTAGTCATCAACAAATTTATTAGTAAATTTAGAGTTTATATTCCCATTATGGATGATATGCTAGTGTTTTGATATTTTCTAAGAATTATTGGAAGAAGAGTTACCAGCAATGTTTGCATGAGTAGCATGAGGATATTTGCAAAAAAAAAAAATGTTGCGAATTATGATAATATTATGCTTTTGTTTGATGCAAATAAGCAATACATCGAGTTGAAAGTTGGTGATGAAATAGTTGTATATTCAAACTTAAAGAGGGCTTCTTTTAGGAACCTTTTAAGAAATTAAATGGGAAAAGAGCATTGCCATTTAAAATTGGTTAACACATTGGAAATAATGTCTCCATTTAGAAATACTACAAAATTATAACATTAATCCAATTTTCAATGTGTCTAATTTAACCTTTTTTTATGAAATTGCTATCAATTTCTTGATTTTTTCTCTATTTTAATCAATTCGTAGATTTGCATCGAACGTCTCTAGCCATGGATTCCTTTCTTTGCCCTTTTTTGGCAATAGGATATTTACATCTCTGTCAATATTTGCTTGGTTTCATTCTAATCATGCGCTATGAGTTGAGTTAAAGCACTTTTGGTTGTCAAGTAAATCCTAACCTCTCTTTCTATTTGTTGCAGAGGAGAAGATGGAAGGCTTGGTTAGACGCATACTGGTGCTTTGGATCTCACAGCCAACCAACTCGTATCAGTCAATCAGTCCTCGTTCCCGAGCCCACAGAAGACCCCATTTCACCCACTTTGGCTAACTCAAACCAATCGTCAGGACTCATAGTCGCTCCGCCTTCCTCCCCCTCTTCTTTCCTCCACTCAGAGCCTCCCTCCACCATGCAATCACCCGCAAAATTCTTCTCCCTCTCTTCCCTCGCATCCAACTCCTATTCTCCTCCACGATCCTCCATCTTTGCCATTGGCCCCTACGCTAATGACACCAAGTTAGTCTCCCCACCCGTCTTCTCCACCTTCACCACCGAACCCTCCACCGCTCCTTTCACTCCTCCAGAACCCCTGCAGCACACAACTCCATCTTCGCCNCGCCATTGGCCCCTACGCTAATGACACCAAGTTAGTCTCCCCACCCGTCTTCTCCAACTTCACCACCGAACCCTCCACCGCTCCTTTCACTCCTCCAGAACCCCTGCAGCACACAACTCCATCTTCGCCNGTCCAACTCCTATTCTCCTCCACGATCCTCTATCTTCGCAATTGGCCCCTATGCTAATGACACCAAGTTAGTATCCCCACCCGTTTTCTCCACCTTCACCACAGAACCCTCCACCGCTCCTTTCACTCCTCCAGAACCCCTGCAGCACACAACTCCATCTTCGCCCGAGGTTCCATTCGCGCAGCTCTTGTCTCCATCCTTCAATTCCAATGGCAAATTAACCGAACCTTATGACTTCCATCCATATCAGCTCCATCCTGGGAGCCCTATAGGTCACTTAATTTCACCAGGCTCCATTTGTTCCGGCACTTCTTCCCCATTTCCTGATATGNCATCTTCGCCGGAGGTTCCATTCGCGCAGCTCTTGTCTCCATCATTCAATTCCAATGGCAAACTAACCGAGCATTATGACTTCCATCCGTATCAGCTCCATCCGGGGAGCCCTATAGGTCACTTAATTTCACCAGGCTCCATTTGTTCCGGCACTTCTTCCCCATTTCCTGATATGNATAACTGAGCCTTATGACTTCCATCCGTATCAGCTCCATCCGGGGAGCCCTATAGGTCACTTAATTTCACCGGGCTCCATTTGTTCCGGCACTTCTTCCCCATTTCCTGATATGGAATTGTATCCTTCAGTTCAGCCACCTAAGATTCTGACTGCTCAAGACTTCACTAAGAGCAAGCTTCTCAATGGCCGAGCTGCAAAAGATAACGGCTCGATTCTCGACGGCCGGATCACGGCAATTCACCCTTTTCTTGATGAGAGTGGATCCATACTCGCCAACTCCGCTGGAAACTATGATGAGGATGTTGCTTTTGAATTTACAGCACGGGAGTTCGCTCAGCGCATGAAAAAGCAACCAGAAACCTCCATTGATGTAATTCCGGTGTCTCCAATGGATTTAGCGGAGGCTATAGCTGAAAGAGATAAACATACACCAAATGGAATCAGCCACAATGTGTCTGAGATTGAAGCATCTAAGGAATTCAAGTTTAACGTCGAAACGGAGAATGGAGACGATAAAGAACTGGGCATTCTGCACTCTGGTTCAGCCTGGAGCCAGCTCAAGTTTGGTNCGAAATTTCGGTGTCTCCAATGGATTTAGCGGAGGCTATAGCTAAAAGAGATAAACATTCACCAAATGGAATCAGCCACAATGTGTCTGAGATTGAAGCATCCAAGGAATTCAAGTTTAACGTCGAGACGGAGAATGGAGACTATAAAGAACTGGGCATTCTGCACTCTGGTTCAGCCTGGAGCCAGCTCAAGTTTGGTTTTGTTGAAAGAACTCATTAATTGAATAACCTGCTGCTGTGTAAACTAACTGCTGGTGATGAAAGTTGATAGAGATTGGGGATTTTGGTTTTGGAAGATGAAGATCATGCTGTAAATAAGATTTAATATCATAATAAGTCTTTTTTTTTTTCTAATTACAGGAGGTTCTGCTCTGCTGATAGCTTCTCTTCCCTTTCCTGATACTCTGGAAGTGATAGAATTAATCTTGTCTGCCATACAAAGACAATTAGGTCTTTTTATATAGTTCTTCTCTCAGATGTTCATTAATGTAAAATTTGGTCTGAAGATGAAAACAAGATTGGATAATAGGAGTATTGAAATGTCTTCTTCAAGATTCTGTGGAGTATATGGGCAGGTGACATGCATGTATTGTATAATTGTTTTGATTTCATTTCTTCATTGAGTGTTAGCTATCATTTAATGCTTTTCATGTTCATGTTTTGTTTTCTCAATTTTTTTTTTGTTGGAAAAGTTACATACATACCTACGGCTGTCAAAAAAGCTCGTTGTACGCGAACAATTCATGTTCAGTTCGTCAATGAGTTCGTGTTCGATTCGTTCGATAAATAAACGAGACGAACGTGAACAAATTTTTTTCGTCCAGTTAGTTAAACGAACCAAACACGAACAATGATGCATTCGTTCGAGTTTGAATTCGAAATATAAAATAATTTAAAATAATTATATTT